>CM065921.1:7508032-7808032 GCA_033439105.1 Magallana nippona
CCTGCTAGCTTCAACACTTCTCTTAGACATTCATATTTAATCACTACGAGCACAGCCTACACATTCTTTCCTTTGTTTCCTAAGGGACCCAGCAGCATGGTACAACAAATATTTGCGGTTTACTCGATATAACAGTATGACGTTACGAAATCCCGAAAAATACAATGTATGTACAATTCCTTCCCATTGATAGCAACTATGGTATTGGGATTTGTTTTTGGCATGTTCTTATCTGCTTCCTGCTTAAACGCAAATAATGTACATATGTATTTACAGGTTTTTTTTATTGTTTTTTTTTTCTTTCACGTTATTACGTATTAAAATTGTTACTCTTGTATTGTATCTATAATTTGTATAAGTATGTAATATTCATGCAATTGCCTATGGGAGGAAAAAGATAGAATAGGGGCCAAGGGGGGGGGGGGGGGGAGAAAAAGGGTGGATGACTTAATGGCGTTCAATGACATTGCAAGTAAATATACTAATATGAAGGCTATTGTGTACAACTGTCACATACAGAAATGAAATCTTATCCTAGCTATGTACTCAATTAATTGCTAGATTCCGAGGAAAAAGTACAATAATTTTGACAATTCATCGTAGCAAATTTCTAGTTTTTTTTTTTTATTAAGCATGGCCTCCTTCAGTAGATAGATCAATTAAATAGGAAAAAGGTGTTTTATATATATATATATATATATATATATATATATATATATATATATATATATATATACTATAAACTGGGAAATATTCGCCCCCGTTTTATTTTTGCTCCATTCTCCCTCGTTGTCAGCGGGCGAATTTAAGACTGGGCGAATTCCAATGTCTTAAATTATCTCTCTTTAAAGACACCTATTTCTGGGCGAATTCAAGACGGGGCAAAACCGTTTGCAAGTGAGGGAGGCAAAAATAATACGGGCGGAAAATAACCCTGTATACAGGGAGTCCAGTCAAGTCGTACAAAGACGAACTCGTATACAGGTCAACTTGTATACAAAAATTCAAGTATAAAAAAACGCAAGTCAGCTAATATACTGAAAATGAAAGTCAACTCGTATACATGAAATATAAAACGATATTTATCAATTCTATATTAGATAACAAAATATTCATTTGATATATAAGTTAGTGTGCATTTATTTATCATTAAACTCAGTAACAATGTGAAATTCCACAAAGATTTTAACGACATTTAGTTGTGCCAATCCAATTAGCCTATTATTATTCTGTAATTATTTTTACACATCATAACATTAAATGTTAAAATAACAAACGCGGCATTTCTTGGTTCTCCAAACCGATTACCTCTCAAAGGCTAATTAAAATACCTACTCTTAATTAGATTGTTTGAAAAAAAATGTCTCCAACTTTCTGCCTTTATATGTCATGTTTATGAAGCTCTATATGATTGCGGCTAAAAACATATATATAATTTTTGTCAAATATTCAATATAATTATAAATATTACAAACATATTTACAGTAGATAATTTGTCTATAAAGTATACATGTATATTTCTGTAAATAAGCAAACGTTAGTCCGTCTTTAATATGTAGATAATGACTCAAAAATACCTTGTATACGAGTTGACTTTCATTTTTATGTACAACATTTTGTAATGGCATACTTAAGATTCTTGTATACGAGCTGACTTTCGATTTTGTATAAGGGAATTATTTGTATACGAGTTGACTTTAGGTTTTTTATACGGGATTTTTTGTATACGAGTTGACCTGTATACGAGTTGGTCTTTGTACGACTTGACTGTAAATCGTATACAGCAGTTTTTACAAAAATATTTATGATGCTAAAAGGTGGTTATATCAATAGACGAGTTGAAATGGGAAATAATAAAAATTTGCACACGTTCTTTTATTTCAATCAAAATACAAAATATCTAAAGAGCAGTTTCAACCCTAATCATTAGATGAGAGATAAAAATCATATAACATTACAGTTTATATCTATTATAATAGCAACTTTATGTCACATTAGTGTTTTTAATTTCGGTAATTGATAATGAAATAACATCTGCAGTTTCTCTATAAAAAAAAATGCGATATTTTACTCTCAAACACTAAAAGAGTTTTAAAGGTATTTATGAATAGTGCTAATATTTGCTTCATTGCACAAAACCAATAATTACACTAGATAAACATAGGTAATCACAGATTACAAAGCTCACCGAGACGAGGCATCACCTTTATGAGAGATCACATTTATGAGACCACCATTATCATATTATATGAAAATCATAGTTACTGCTCTTGGATATTCATGAATACTGTTGTGTGGTTTGACACAATATCATATATCATATGTTAAGGAATTGTTTGATAATCATATGTTAATTTCATACATATTGTAAGATACAATTTTTATCAATAGACTACTATAAAATATAATATTGCATCCTATGATACTATACAATATTTTGTCATATCATACATAATATGATACAATATAATACTGTAATATATAACGATACAATCTGATATTGTAACATATGATATAGCATCATATCAAGATATGATATTATATCAAATAATATGTTACGGTATTGCATTCTGTAATACAATATTGTATTTGATCACATAATACAATATCATAACATAATAAATGATACAATATAGATTCATATGATACAATATCATATCACGTAATAAATCACAATATTGTAACGTGATATCATATTGTATGATATAGTATAATATTGCTTTATAAATTATGATATTGTATCATAGGATATTGTATTTAAAATGATACAAAATATGATATTGTATCATTTGATACAATACAATTTGATACGACATTGTATCATATCATATGTTATCATATCATATGATACAATATTTTGTGATACAATTATATATTATTAAAAACAATATCTTATTATACAATACCATATCATATGATACAATATTATATATTATAATATTATATGACACATATATCATATGATACAATACAATTTTACATAATACAATATCATATTATATAATACAATTCCATATTATACTATGTTGTATCATATGATACAATATTATATATTACAATGTAATGGATACATATCAAGTGATACAATCATATATTATATAAAATCATATTATACATTATTGTATCATAATATACAACACTATATATAACAATTTCATATGATACAATATCATATCATAATATAGAAAAAAAATTGATACAATTTCATATAGTATCATATAATTTTTACAATATAATATTATATGATATAATATTGTATCATATAATACAATAGTGTATCATATCGTTGGGTACACGTTTCGTAACGGGCGTTTTACGTTGAATGCTTTTGCACAAGGTACAAGTGTGAGTGCAATTGTGACGGCTCTAGAAACTATCCCAGAGAATGGACTGTGTATGTATTTCAAGGTCCAGAGGAATCGGAATAGTGCCGCACATGCGCTGTATTTGGCAGAAGTTATGATTCTGATCAATTTTTAAAACTACCTTTTGTAGAAGACAAGCGGGGTCTTTATTGGATTCGATCACGCCCCGACCAAAATTATTACCTCAAAATACTCAAAGAATGATTAATTATTCCTTAAATAACTATTAAATACACTTTATGATGTAAAAAAAATACAGTTTATGGTCAGCAATTTATTTCATTGATATAATAAACCTTTTTATGAAAATATTCGTATGAAATATCACAGCATATTATGAGCAAAATTTGAATATAATTTCCTTATCATAAAAATACTTTTTTTTATTTAAGGATTCGTTTTGCTATCATAATGTAAGGGATACAATTTTGAAAACAACCTTTTCAAGGTTTCTTGTCAAAGTAAAACACCATTACACGCCTATAATTAATGACAGTTTCTTCAACCAGAAGTGCAGTTCTAGGTTCTAGTGATAAATGCATTTCTTAAATGACTTAAATAATATTATAATATATATACTAGAAATAAAAGAATATTTTTTTAAAAGCAATAACAAATAAAATTGATAACAATCAACAATCATATACATATTCAAATAAAACGAATGTTTATACATAAATATATCAAACAAATATGCAATAAAAATGATCAAAATATGGCAGAACAGTAACCTTTAATCAAACTTTATCACAGATATTTTTACAATAAGAAAATAGATTCAACATTTTGCACTATTGCTTAGAAAACAAAGCAAATTCACATAGACGACTTACTGAGAAGTCGTACAGAAGGTTGAAATGCAAAAGACAAAATAGACATAAAAATGATATTATTTATCCTATATCTTCACAAACAAACTTAGGACTCGACTTAAAAAAGAGAATTTGTTCTTTTTATTTGTGGGTTTTTTTTGGCACTCCAAAAATGTTAACGCCTAGCTGCTTACAAAGGGCGACAATGAATAGTTCCTACAACAGCAAATACCAAATCCCTAATTATTCCTTTCTTTAATTGTTAGTATTAATCAAATAAAAAGTGTAATGTTAACAAAATCTGGTTAGGTTAATCATTGCAGTGGTCCATTACATAGGAATAGTTAATAGCTGAGGGAAAACAAGTGAAATTAAAAAAAAAAACAAATAAAAAAGTGAGTGCATGGAGTCGTACCGGCGACTAGTTTGAATATCTCTAAAAATAAAATAATGATTTTATCTAAATGCACATTTCAAAGTTCATCTGTTGGCAACTCCATGTGACGTAATAGACAGTGGATTGTGAAGTTGTGACGTGTCAATAAACACAGCAGACGACGCATTCACGAGCGGAAGCTCGTGGCACTGAATAGATCGCCGACCTATGTACCGCCGCACGAGCCTTGGCAAAGAATTAGTAGAAGCAGACGAGCCGGCAGGGGTTAAAGGTCGCTTAATCCCACCATCAGTATAGCGAAGAAGAATCTTCTCAGCACGAAGCGTTGTCGGTGTGCCATTAATGCTAGGTGGAGTATTAAGGCTTCCAGAAGACTTAAGCGAGCAGGAGGAAGCACTAGGAGGACGAGGTGAGTAGCTGCTCTTTGGTCTGGCGGGAAATCCGCGCGCCGCGCGGTATGATTCGCTGCTGGTGTAGCCTGGATGAATAATAAGGCTATCTTGTTTACATTTGCATTGAGGATTGTTGTTATCAAGGTGTAAATTCATTCCACTGCCACACTCGGCACAGGTACGCCCCCAAGCACCATCGATTAGCGGATTCATACCTGTTAAAATTAATAACACGCCAGATTCAAAAAATGGGTTAGTGCAGCAATCAAATGGCGACAGACCTGCTTACCAACAAAACATTGCAAGATTCGACTTTTAAAGGCTTGGTAAATCAGAAATAGTTAAGTATTTTATAATGTTTGGTTTTACAAGGTCAGTCAATTTAGGACCGTGCAAAATCATTAATAGGTTACATTGTTATCGACTTTTGAAATAGTTTTTGTTAAACTTGCATAAGCAACGTCTGTCATTCCAAATATATCAGTTTCCATTAGTTTGGTGAGTGCATATTTAATTTCAATAAACAAAAAAATATTAGATTACAAAATGTTATCATTAAAAACAATAGACCAGCGGGCTATCTCTTACATCAGTCAAAAGAGACAGAGTCAATTTGACCGAAGAAAAGCGCTCCACAAGTTGTTATCAAATATGAGTGAACTGAACAGTATAGATATTCATTATCGTTGAAGCGATTGTTGTAGTACATTTTAAGATATTTAAAATAGTCAAGCAAGATTAAAATTCATCAAAGATCAAGAAAATAAATATTAGAAGAACATATGCTGGTTTACACAACACTGAAACTACTCTGGCAAAAGGACAAGCATCCGTATAAATATATGTTTAAAGAAAAGTTCAAAATTACCTAAACCAAGGCAACGTAGTTGTACTTAGTTACCTCACCTTGGATGGGAAGTTTATTTCAAAGGGACATAATTTTAGAAGAGTGAGAAATGCATGCATGCACAGAGAGAAGTTCCATTACAAGCAGAAAAGGATAGGACACACAAAATCCAGAGTCATGCTTTAATTTTTTTTTAAAACATAATTTATGCTGCAAATATCTTAATATTTGTACAAATGATTTAAATTTGCATTCCTTGATTTATAAAAAAAAAACAATGTTTGTTTCTTTACTATTTCCAGTAATACTTATGTGCAAATAATTTTCTATAAAATAAAAAGTGACAATGCACACAGTGAAAGCGATATATGAAAGATGCAAGAAAGTACGAATAAAAATGCATTTAGAGATGCACCAAGTTTGTATAATTCTGACCAACCTACAGAAACAATCCCGCAAAAATCCTTAGTTCAAGAATTCTTTTTAAATACACGTCTGAATATGTTCTACAACAAACGAAAAAGGAGGAATATACAATATACCTGCTATTTACCCTTAACGAGTTGATAATGAGATCTACACAACATTTAAGCTATGATTGTAAAGCATACAGAGTCAATGTGAGCAGCTGAAACACAAAAGGATATGATGCCGTCACCCAAGTGAGGGGGAAAAACAACCCCTTGAAGCAAAAGGCGCTAACATTTTGTGAAAGGGTATAATAGATAAAGCACCCTAGTCAAAGCCCTGAATCTGGTTGATAACATTAACCTTTATGACGGGTAGCTTTTGAACCACGACATATGGCGAGGCCTTAGTCATGTTCAGTTTGACGGGACTCCTCGCGTACTGTGGGAGAGAGAAAAGTCGTCTGGTTGTGATGGAGGACTGATGAGGCGGACTCCCCAAACCGTTCACGGTTTTTCTACGTCTCCGTTTTCCTTCAAAAAGATTCATTTTCTTATGTTAAAATAATATACCTAGCGTTTTCATGTTAAATAAGTGCACCTAACTTTTTTCATTTTTTTTCTGTTTCAAAATTTGAATGTTATTTATGTCTCTGGTTTAATACAATATTTAACTTATCTTTGATACTGATATCAATCTGTTGCTATACTGTATAGAGAAACTAGAGCTTAATGTATTAAATATGTATCAAAACAATGGATTTGTAATAATTGTCTTTAATGCAGTGTCTGAATAGTCACAAAATGTCGGAGGCCAGGGCTTGGGATATGAAACATGCTTTAGGATTAAGGAAATGAAAATAATGACACGCCGCAGGTTGTACATTTGTTGTTACTATGCCACGAGAAACCAAACTATTGCGGGACACTCAGCGCTATTATGCACGCCGTTTTTAGAACAATTTTTGAAGAAAATGTAGTGATTTCAGTCATCTCGTGTCATACTGAAGTTATTTCTTTGTCGTTAGAAAGTGTATAAGACGTGTCAGAAAGTTACTCAGGTTCAGTAGTGTTATACAGAAAAAAACATATTAGTTTTCTAGGTAACAAGATGTACAACATGTGACGTAATGACAACATGCATTGATGAGGATTTTCATGAGCAAAATGACCAACTAGCAAGTTGTATAATCAGAGATTTTCCTGCCAGTCTTTTCATCCCTGAAGGGTCGACTCTCCGGTGAAAGGTGGAACAAAACACTCAAGAGACCAATGAAGTTCACTCAATCGGTGCATGCATGCAAACCCATTCTTCTTTCAGTATAAACATTCAGTTTAAATTTCTTAATACAAAAGAGTAAACTGGTTAAATTTCTACTAAATTAGAAATTGTTAAAATGAAAATAGGACTTTGAAGTTAGCTTTGTTAGCTTTTGTTCTCGTTTATCTTTTACTTTTCATTTTTTTTTTAATAGATTTCTTCTAGCGAAATCCTAGCTTGTTTTCTATAACTGTAATTGGCATGCAGACAAACATGCATTGTTACGTGTTACCATTAATCTCTTAGTTAAATGACACTGGCGTGATAGCAGGACGGAAGCTGCCTTCGTTTTCTCTAGTAATACTGAAATACTTTAATTTTGGCGCCTGGTCCTTCAGTCCCCTAAAGCTCACGTTAATGCTAGCGTAGGGGACACGAGGAAACTTTATCATAACTTCAGGTCGTTTACAATAATCCTTTTGTTTTCGAATCTGATGTCCCAATGGTCTATGGACATGGGTTCGCTTTTTTGAGGTGCGGGGAGGCTTTGAAACAGGGAGGCCTGTCAAGGAATTCAGGCAAGGAATATCTCCATTACCTTTTGTGATAGCACCTGCCAACGACATCATAGGTGGTGCCGAGTTCACTGGTTTTATGGTCTGGAGGTCTGTAGACTCCACATTATTGACTGCTAGCATGGGACGATCCAACTTGTCTATGTTGGGGATCGTATAGTTGGTGGATACAGACGTGGTGGAGACCATTCTCTTACCCGTCCACGCACTACAACTAGAGATAGGTAAAGAACCAGACTTGTCCGCCTTTGGAAAAGACTGAGGCTGCGATAAGAACTGACTGCTGCTGTTGTCCTTCTCCTTGCTTTCCTTGCTGCTACTGTTTTCCTTCGTTTCCTTGCTGCTTCTACCACTGCTTTCTGAGTTACAACTAGAGTGACTAGTAGACGGTATTACTTGGTTTTGATCATTTTGTGATTTGTGACTAGTCCGCTTTTGTGAGTTATATTTGTGCTGATGATCCTGACTTTCGCCCGGCGCTGACTTACCCTTCGCTGGAGCGCTATTGGATGCGTTCGTGTTCTTGTGACTGCTGTCAAAGTTTTCACTTTGTGGTCGCTTTGTGGTAGGCGGTGCCGGCTTCAGGTCTTTGCTTTCTGTACTAGGTGGCGGTTTGCGAGGGCTAAAATATGCAGTATCGTTATCCATGCTTTTTCGTACATTAAATCCGTAAGGTTTTTTTACTGTTTGCCCCTCGACAGAGAGATTTATTCCTATGTATGGAGGAACCGTCACCAAAGGCTGCTTGTATGCCAACTCAAACCTTCCTATGTCACAATTCCTGTCATATCTCCTATCAACCACGACTAAAAGGAAAAAAAATCAATTTTCATTCTTTTGATAATTGATTCAATTTTCATTCCTTTGATAATTAATTGATTAAGCTAAAATAGCTATTTTTTATTTTTTTTAATAAAAAAGAAATCCTCATCTGACCTTTGATGGAGTCCTCTAATACGCTGGTGCACATTCTGCGTGTGATCTCAGTACTGCTCTCCATACTAGGGGAGGAGTTGATTTCTATCAACCATGGACGATAGTCCTCGGTTAACATAAAATCAGCACCATACAACTCAAAAGATGACTGTCAAGGAAGACAATGCACAATCAATTAATTAGAAATCAATTATTGAAAAAACTGCGATTAAAAACAAACATCTATTTTAGGATGAAATCATTCATAATTTGTTTATCACCTACCGAATTGTTAATATTTAGAATCGTTAGTAAATCATTTGTGGACATGCAAAGGAAATCACTTTACTAAGTCCTATACACACGTGAAATTCTTAATTTGTAATTATCATAAAAATCTAATTGTGCATTTCTATTTATAAACATGAAAAGCCAGATCTGTTGGAGTTTTTAACAAAGCTCTGATTTTGTTCACTACAGAGGAATGGTACTCATATATCATTCATGGAAAGGGACAACTTAAACAGAGGAAAGCACAGTACAAAACATGGAAAATATGAAAATCTAGATGAAATTCTATATTGGAGAAGCGTCGGGTCTTTCCACTTTGGAGATTCCATAACGTAAGGAAACGTACAAGAAGAACTGTGTAGAAAGAGATTATTGAAAGCACATCATTAGAAATAGACACCTCCTGAGTAGTGCTGCTATAACTCACCTTAAACGTGGACGGCTAAAACAGAGAACACGTGCAACATAAAACGTGTCAATCCTCTAACCATTACACAATACAGTAACATTTTTATGAATGAAACTTTTCTCATGTATAAAGAGGTCATTCACAAAAACAACGAAATACAAAGAGGGGACAATTTTTTAGAATGAGAAATAGTCGGGTAATGTACAGGATTGACACTTTGACTGTATGGATGAATTAATTTCCAGACAGAACAGAAGTGACCCAAGGTTAAGTTACACCCAATTCACAGTTATTATGACAGCTAGGTAACCGACACCTTTGTACAATATCAGCAAGCAAGAAGACGGTACCTTTCTGTATTCGATGACATCTTGTGTAGATAGCAAGGCACAGATTATTGCTTTCTTCATGCCAGGATATATAACATCATCCCATGCATTTCCATGACCCTGGCCTCTGAAATAGGCAGTAAAGTTCCATAGTAAACAAAGGGCATTTTTCTACAAATTTAACGAACATGATATACTGTGGGTCAATTGTAGTCGATTCCGCGAGTACCCTTCATCTATTTATCAACAACTCCTATGAATTATGAAATGTGGAATTATGAAATACAATATTTATTCTATTTACTCATGATTAAATCCGCAAATTACACCCCAAGACCCTAAAAAAGACATCCACGAAAATTGTAAATGATTTTATTTCACTATAAACCACAGTAATGAAGACTTTACTTGATATAATCCTGAAACTGTTCGTGTGTCCACATGTTCTGGTCGGGAAGCAGTGGATGCCGCGGGCCGTTCTTGTAGTATTTCTGGATGGCGTTGTTGGACAGGTGAATGGACTCATCAAAGTCCTCCAGCGTGTACTCCTGGGAGCAGAAACGGAGGTAGCTGTCCTGATAGAACCAAATGGTGAGAGGATTCCAGTCAGTGACCAGGAACCACTGTCGGATGTCGAACTTACAGTTATAGACCAGTAACGGACGTTCTGGAAACCAAAATATAACATTATGTTTACAATTATAGACCAGTAACGGACGTTCTAAAAATTAAAACATAACATTGTGTTTACACATTTATAGACCAGTAACGAACGTTCTGGAAACAAAAACATTACATTGTGTTTACAGTTATAGACCAGTAACAAATGTTCTAAATACCAAAACATAACACGTGTATTTACATTTATAGACCAGTAACGGACGTTCTGAAAACCAAAACACCAACACAGGTGAATAAAACAATTGTGAAAGGGTTTTGCGATATTTATTTTGAAAATGATAACAAATGTTTAGAGAAGAAATCATTTTTAAGTATAGTCAACTTTCATGCACTTTTAGCTTATATACCTGATTAATCCTATTCGTCCCTATTTTTACATGTTTTATTCAGTTACTTACCCATATATTTTTGCACCACATATTTGTTGTCTTTCCGAACAACCTGACTGTTGACTAGTTTCAACATATCCTCAAGTTTGTCATAACAAACAATTCCTGAAAAATAAAAATGTGTCTCATTAGAAAATATTTATCATAATACAAAACAAAATCTTTTTTCTTTCAACTTTGAAAAATAATGAAAATAGCTTTTATCGTCAAAACTGAATCTTATAAGACTTCAATTAAACACAAGCATCACAATTATTTCATCATTTATTACATTCACGTATAAAATTATTAGCGCACCTCTCCCGCGAGATTTGGCTCCTGGTTTAACGATCCAGATATTCTTATAGCCATCCATTTCAAACTGCGGCATGTGGAGTTTTAGATTATACAGGAGTCTATCTACCTCAGCTAACATACTCCCAGGCACATTCTGTATTTCACCATTCTCACTGCAAATAAATGTGATCACTGAATAAAGTTATCACGATTGCTTACTACAGAATAATTTTTCATCTGTTATATAAGGAAATGTACGGGTCTCATACTATCACATATTGTTTAAGATGTGTAACAAATAATGGGAAAGCAATTGCATAATACATGAACTAATATATTATGTACTTACTTAACAAGTTGGTAGTACCACTTTAAGGTTTCATCCCACTGTTGTTGTGTCAACTCATGTGGCTTTAAAAAAACAACATGGCAGTGAAACTCAGTTTTGAAAATTCAGCTTTAGAAAAAAAAATTAAGAAAAAGATAATAATAAGAAACACTGATTTTATTTTTTTTTTACGTTAACTTCTCAGAAATTTACGTAATATAAAATAACTGAAGCATGATTTCAAATGTGGTATTTTTATTTCAATTAAGTGTTATTGTTACATGTCATATATTTCTTCTTCAAAGATATTTTAAATAACGCACTGTACTTAAAACACGGCATACATATCTATGCGCTCGTAAAAATAGCATATCCTTATAATATTGGGCATTTAGTTTTATTAAGTATGGCTAATTTTGTTATTGTAAATTTCAAAGGAAAATCAATTCTCATACACAAATCGTATTTTTATTTATAAAATAAAAGACCATCCCATACAATTCTAGTAAAACGATTGCTCTAACATTTATTACAGTTCAAGAAAATGTCCCTGGAAAGAATTATTATTATTATTATTTTCAAGATACACATAAATTTACTATGATTAAACGTCAAACATGCCGAAATATGAGCAACATTAATGATAGATTGTACCACAGCTTAGTGTGCTTTCTATTGTTAAAAGTGTGGGTTATCTGTACATAACCAACAATATTATATGGGGTAACTACTACCTATGGTGTGGATACTTACGTCATTCAGGACATCGATGTCATCGTGGGAGCGCTCCTGTATGAATTTATCACACTGCTGCATCGCTCTCTCCAGGCAAGTTATCGGCACGGCCACCTTCTTTTTCTTCTTGCTTCCCTTCTGTTTCTGAGATCGACTAGTTGCTGCAACCATAAAAATAATATTTTTTACTCAAATTTTCCTTGGCTACAAATAAACATTTACATTGTATTATGTTACAATGATCCAAGACCATAAACTGAGAATAAAGATAAGTTAGACTTTTAAATTGATACACTTTTTGAAATTATTTTGGTAGTTCGATAAAATTCCGGCTGTGAGTTTGTATGACTAAATATTTAACAAATTAAAAGGGTGAAAATTTAAAAATTACTGACTCGTGTAAATGGAAAATTCATCACTACATTTTTCACTATTTTTTAGATTATGGTCTTGGGTCCAGGTATTATATTAAAATAATTACCCCTGCCTCCTGTAATAAAATCGCAGAAAAATATGTTTAATTCAATCTGATATTCAAAAACTAAATATGATTGCATAATGAGAAAAAGTGTATACATACATGGCGGTTTTGCACTTTCGGTGGGTTTGACAATTTCGGGAGTTTTATCTTTGGGCTTGTTTTCTTTATTTTCCCCGTTTGCCGCGGACTTTTCTTTCTCTAAACGTTCCTTGGCATGCGCACATAAATTGCCAGATGACACACCTGGCTTGGACCGAGTACACTCGGGATTAGTACAGGTAAAATCCTCGCCTTTCTTGCCAGAATCTGAGTCTTTTTTCTCACTATTGTTTTTATCTGTATCCGTTTTCTCGGATCCCACATCTTTCTTTTCATCGTTTTCATTATTTTCCTCTTCCTCGGGTATACTCTCGTTTTTATATTGACTAGATATTATTTTTAGAATGTTTGCACACATGGTTTGCCTGTAGTCATCTTGAATAAAAATGGAACAAAATTCATTAAACATATTGTCGTAAATTCAAATATTTCAATAAAGAAAATGAAAAGAAAAACTCTAGCTACATTCATCATTAGCAAGAAATGTTTGCTTTTCAACAAATGACGCTAATTTTGTTAAAATGAAACAGCTGTCATGTAAAAAAGAAATGTCATCTGATAATGTAGGTGGAATCACTAATAAAAATTAAGCAATAGGTACCAATAAAGGAATTCTTTTCTTCTTCGTGACTGAGGCGGTAACACCGAGGGTAGAAGGAATCCGGGTCCGAGTTATCAAACCAGGGGACATTCCTCATGTTTATACATAGCCCAACCTAAAATCCAATAAACCTTACATGACTATGTATCGATATCAAAAACCTGCAAAAGCTATGTCCATATCGCAATAAAACGATTCATTTCGAGGCTTCACTTTGAATTATGCTGAACATTTTTGTTGCCCTACCTTGGTAGTAAAGGACCCCGCTTTGACATAGTGGTTGACCATCTGATCTCTGGTTAAGAACCTATAGTCGACGATGTCCCTCTTTAACACCCAAATAAATGTGGGGTTAACATTCCGGACAATCCGCGACTGAAAGAGACGTAAACGAATAATTAGTGACAAAAAAAGGATTTTCCTTATAACAGAGAACGCAAAGACACCAGGTTCATTGATAAAAAATTTCAGTATTTACCATTATTCCGTAAATTCCATCTTCTTCTTCCCAAGGTGGAATTTTCGGCTGATCATCTGTAATAGAAAACGCCATTTTATATGCATGCTACTCTTTGTATGTAGACACACAGACATTAGAAGAAATCTAGGAAAGATTTGGCATAGAATAGGCATAGAACAACTTACTATCGCTATCCCCATCGTCATCATCATCGCCATCGTCATCATCATCATCATCGTCGTCATCATCATCATCATCGCTCTCATCCACCGTTTTACGGCGCTTTCTGGGGGTTTTCTTCTGAGGGGTGGATATTTTGTAGAACTTTTCCACCCAGCCCCTCCTCCTCAGACTCTGTCTGACCGCGTTGTACCCTCCCTGGATGGTGAATACTTTCCGGTTCTGTTGAATAACAAGAACCAACTGTTTAGTTATCGTATCATACGAAATATTAGCACTGCTGATGGTTCAGTAAGCATTTATAGCGGTTTCGTTTAATATTAATTCATTTATACATGATATGGAATACGTTATTTTATTGTCAGCATATAGCACAAGTTGTAAATTTTGTATCCACGCATTTCAGTAAAATCGGTATACACCTCTTTTGACACTAAAATGATAGATAAGGTACATTTTTTCACATTTAAAAGTCATGTGGCTGTACGGTAAGTTCAATATAATATTTATTATCATATTTTTTAACAGTTACAAGTAACATCGCTGTTAATTACTACCAATATTTATCATCATTATTGACTTGCCTTGATGGCCTTCTCAGCCTGTTCCTTTGCTGCCTTCAGACGATCCGTGTTGACGCTACAATTGACGTTGGTCAACTTTCGGGATATCTTGGGTCTTCCCAGGGATGGCATGGTCTTGCTCCGGGACAGGGACCCGGACATATCGCCATCCAGGTCTAAGTACAGAAAGAACCCAAAACTTAACAGCAATCAAAATCTACCCAAGTTACCGGGGCCATAAAACTTGGACGAGTTCACTTTTGATCTTAGTCTCACTTTGACAAAAAGGATTACCGGTATATAGTAAATGTATGGAAAAGTGAGAAATGTAAAAAGTTAGTTCGTATTAAGTTGTTTTGGTCCCAAGGCTTGATTGGTCTCTTATCACAAAGAGATATTTTAATAAAAAGATAGAACGGATCAAAGCCTGTGATTTACATTTCAAAATTATATTGATCATGATAATAATATGTGAAAAAGTAACTTTTTTTTAAATTTGGTTTTATCAACATATAAAAACAATGAAACAAAAAAATAAATATCAATGGCGTTGACAGTCAACAAATTAGGAAAAGCTTGCATTATGTCAGTGTAACAGTTTTATATCATTAATTTTTACAACGCTTACACCTGTACATGTCTGTTAATATGAGAGTCATTATAAATGCTATCTAAGTTTTAGTTTTACAAAAGTGTTGTTACTCTCTTGTATGTGTTAAGTTATTATTTAAGGATTCTTTCGTTGTTAAGGACGATTTCAATGTATTTTTTTTCTACGGGCTATGGTAACATTCAAACTTGTCTAATCTATGTAAAGGGGTCATCAAATGTCACCGTATATTACCTTCAATATCTGAAACAACGTCAAGAAAGCAAATAAATAAAACTCAACGCAGAAAACAATAGTTAAAACACCATCAAACAAACCAAAAAAGTTTCAATTGTGTTGCACACTTGTCACAGAATGAGGCGAGGGGAATTTAACCATTCTAAAGATTTATCAGGATTTTGTATTTGTATTTTGTATTTTCATGTTTTAATAGTCAAATTTAACGTTTTCCTCAAAAACGTGATATGAAATCAACAAAAAGACGAATTAAATTATAATTGATATAATAATAGCATTTTTTAAATCAATATTTTATAAACACCGATAAAAATTTTTAACTAAGCAAATGTTTATCATTTAATCAAGACATGATTATTATCATTTTGATAGGATTTATACATCATTTGTTCTGTGACAAAATGTCAGTAGAGGTAGTTTTGAGGTTCAACACGGGGTTAGAAGCTTTTACCTCCATTCTGGGGTTCTGAATTATCAGGGGTTTCACTATGGGAGACCCCTTCTTCTGGAAATGAGACAAAACAACGTACAACATCAAGCCGTGTTATCAAACCAGAATACAAGTATTACAGCAAAGGCCTCAATAATTCAGCTACCGTATATACATGTATAGCAGTGTCATAATCAAATAACTACCCAACCGACTTTCTGTAAGCTCAGGGTTATGTTAAGTATAGCTTATTCTTTGCAAAGACGCTTTTCGTTGGTTTTGGTTTAAAAAAAAAAACAAGTGCTGTAATAAGGTCTAAGAATATTTCATTCTTAGCAAATATTGAAGCTAGGGATTTGACAAAAATAAAGAGAAACAAAAAAAAATATTATATGTATTGGATTTGATTATTTCTCGAAACAATACATGAATATCAGAAAGAAATGTCCCTTTAAAATAGGGTATATGTATATGCTAAAAGGCTAAAAGTGTTATGGCTATCTAAAACACAACACAAGATTGGTTCATTTCTTATAATCGATAATTAAACTGATGGGAAAATGTATATCTTATGCATGTTTACATTAAACATTGAAATAAAGCCAACACACGTTGCATGCAACTGTACACGTAATTACATGTATCACATACTACGCATGCAGTTAATTAGTAAACATTTCATACTTTACTTGAAATATTCAAAATAAGTACTGGAAAACAAATACTGCACAAGAGTTCATGCTACAACTTTACTCCAGTACATTTATATGTGCCACACATTATCTAAATACCCCTTCGTCTGGAATTGTCTTTGTAGTTGTCTGTAAGAACACATCGTTTGTACTTGTTGATAAATATATTTAAATAATCTTCAAGCTGAAGTCTTTTTAAGATATATGCTTGGTAAATAAAAGATTATCTGTACATTTGGTCCATTATAAGAAGTTTTTGTTGAGATATCATTTTTTTTTCCACGAAATTAGGTCAGACTGGGCTTTAATGGTATGTACTATATTCCAACTTCAATTGACTTTATCATGTCCACTAAAATTTGGATTGCATATACTAGTATTAGAATTAAAAGTCTGAACTTTATCAGGACAGTTTAAATACCGTTTATTGTCAGTAATTGATCAAGAGTATCTTGTATCTGCTTTACTATACATATCTTCATGGACCAACACATTTTAATGCATGCCAATTTAAAAAATTAAATTAAATATCGCTATCTCAGGTTTCCAAGGAGCGAACGTTTTAAATCATTATCTTAGTGAAATAATCTAATTTGATCTATAAAGGCCCGTGATATTAAAGAGAGAAACGTCTAAGATTTTTCCACTGAATCTATTTTTGTACTTCAAAATCTCCATGGCTGTAAATTTCAATATCTCTAAATCTCGTTACCTGTTGTATATTGAATCTTCATTGTGAAAGACAATGTTGTCTAAAAGCTACATCACCAGGTTATATTCCTATCGGTACATTCATTTCATGTGAAATGTTAATTTCATCTTGACACGATACTTTAGAAATTACCAAAGTAATTGCTTCGTTTTATTCCTAGATATATCGGACGTGTACTTTCTTTTTTTTTTTCATTTGAAGTGTTAATTTCAATTTGTCATGATACTTCAGAAATAACCAAATGGTTTCTTTCGATCAAAGCATAGAAATGGCTTTCTCTCGACATGTATATATGGTTGTCGTTGGATTTGTCTTCTAATGCTATATAATAAATGGATAACGTATTTTAAATCCTAACTTAATACAAACTGACTATCAGTTATACCACATCTAGATAATGGTTCCTAAGTATAGTTAAGTGGGTCAAGGAATCAATACTCTAGCATGTCTTAGACGAAACAACAATAGTGCTTTAGATCAGAAAGATACATAAATACAGATAATAAAATCTAACCCTTGTTACACATCTTTTATTTGAGTTTACCCAGTAGGAGCAGCTCAATACACAGAAGGGTTTAAAGCTGTCAATTTACGTTCAAAAATGTCCTCATTTTTTAATCCAAAACAAATATTTATTTCAGGTCTTGTAGAAAGTGACTGCAATCAAGTTAATCTAATATGTATGTAATAGTCTTTAAATTCGACCACTGTCATTTTAAATCTTAAATAGCATATTTAACAACTGCAACAATATTTGTTAGAAACCAGAGACTGGACCTACCATCTAGCTCCGAGAGGACTTTCCCTTTGAGTTGGTGGTTGACAAGGCGTGTTTTATGCCGCTTTAGCACCATTTCGCTGCTACTATTGGAATATGGTCCTGAAAGAGAAATTGGAACTACAGATACATTTCCAAATCCTTGATGATCTCGGAGAAATATCTTGACCATTGCTAATATGCAACATTAAAGATTCGACCATTTTATTCACCATCCGGTCCTTGTTAAGTTTTTCGCATATACATCTTTAGTTTTGGACAGGTAGATCACGTTTCCAAATATATGCTTATGGTAAAAAAAAATATAAATTCCAGCAAAACACATAGTGACTGAGTTAAATGTGCAATTTCGCACATATATGCACCACTGCATTTTAATTATACCCAGAATGTTTTTTTTGCATAAACATGATTGCAAATAAATTCTGGTTTTAAAAAGCCTGCACTGAAATAATCATTTGCTCCTACTACGTATCCAATTTCCTAAGCCGAGTTAAATACTGTTATTGCCAATACACACATACATTAAATTGATTTCTTGAATATATCTCATTGTTCCAATCATTCCCAGTATGGAATTTATGGCAGAGAAACCACCTTGTCACATAGTAAGGTAATACACAACATCATACAAGTGGCAATGAATGTCCTTGTTAGATCACTACCGGTAAATGACATAAGGATGTGGGCCTTAACCTCTTTCACTTTACCTGTAGACTTGTTTTTCAAACGCCTTGTCAGAACCATATAAACATCGCTTGTTGGCAAGGGTCGATACGGAACCGTAAACATTTTCTTAAACTATTTCTCTCAAATCAATAATAAACTTCGGGAGATTTAAATGCCACTTTTAGACTCCAGATGAGACTTCTTTGTATAGGTGAATTAAAAAAAGAGAGCGAGAATTGCAAAACGCATTTACACTTATGGTTGTTCAATAATCAATACTGATATCCAACATGTTTGCTAATCCCTTATGATAGAAAAGGAATCATTAAAAATGCAATTTCATCCCTGGATCCATTTTACTGTTTATAAAAAGTGTACGGAATCAGTTCTATTCTTTTGAACAAAGCAGCATATATCCTAGCTGGTATGTAATTGGCAATTTCAGCCGACGTCAAAGACACTAACTATTCGCTATGTTAGCGACAGCCATAGAAACTGCACAAATCACATCCAATTAGTCTAACATTGTATCCAGCTCAATCGAACGCATCTTGATTTCGCAGAATTCAAACAATACAATAGTTTCGATCCCAACAACAAAAAAACAAGATAAAAAGTTATGCTGCAGCTCAGAGAAAACAGCAGCAAGGAATAAAAAATGTTCTCAGAGACAGCTGACACTGAATGAAAGGGTGGCATTAATAATGGATTGATCAGGTAACCAGGGCATCAGGGCTACAGAGGGAGACATGCAGGAGATCTTAATTACAGGTCCAAGTTTAATGGACCTCTGGGAAATCAGGGCTTATTAGTGTCAATATGGAAGGGTACACTAAGTGTACCACACTAAAAAGACCATAAACACACACTAGGTGATGAGTTGGGTATCCAGCGGTCTTCCAGGGCTGATTTACTACACTGTGAGACAAGTCCATGGTGCATGCTTCATCTGATGACGCATGCATTATATGGATAACATTTTGGTGGTGATCTTGATATTATAAAACATTTACAACTCCTGTCATTCAAGAACATTTGAAGAACATTTGAAGAAGAATATAACTATGATTGAATTTTATTTTGAACTTTGATAATAAAAATTGCATAGCTTCAATATTCAAAGTTAATACTGCTAAAGCATGCAATGCCTATTACATTTGTATGAGATAGAAATGAGGGTCTGTGAATACAGACATTCAAGTCCTTTAATTCTTTATGTACAAGTTTTTTTCCTGAATTCTGTCAATAATAAACTGATACCTAATAGATATATGCAAAAGTTCTTAATAGTAATACTTGAAATATCTTTTCATACATATATGTTACAAAAATAAAAGCTCTATTAAAGGATTTCAGTTTCTCTCAAACCACTTCTGGTGAAAAAAAATATTTAGAAATCCAAATACAGGGAGAACTTACTGTTCTTTTGAAATCCATGTCATTGAAATAAAGTCTGACTTTAATCCATGGTTTGCACATTGAAATAGTATTTAATTATGTTCAATCTGTACAGTAGAGCAAAGGATTGAATTAATTCTGACAAAGCAAGGCCATATGCTTCTCGGCGCTTCAATGCCCTAAACTCTCAATCATGCACTCTCTAATCCCCTTGTTCGATTCACACTTTCAAGTTCGATTCATATGACTGATTTTAATCCTTGTACTTATTTACCAACTTTTGTAATCCATTTTTACTCTTATCAAAATGAATATCATATGCATACAAGTAATCTCCCCTGATACATATTTTATCAAATTTTCAACTCCATGTATGCAGACAGAGAAATTTTCAAATGATTCTGCAAGCATTCTTTTAGGTACATGTAATTAAACATATTAAAGAATTTCTATCTGAATGCACTGTGTTACTTTCACAAAACATATTCGTTTTTCCAAATTTTACATGTACTAACCTTCCAATATTCTCTGGAGATTTGGAGACACGTTCTTGTTGCGGTTGACATCTTTTCCGTCACTGCTCTCGGTATCCTCGCCCTGACCCTTGACCCCATCCACCTGGTCATCGGCCGAGTTATTTATGTCCCCTTCTTCAGCTCCCTTAAAAAATACATGCACCAGTGACAGTTTAGGAAAAAAAAATTTGGCCACTGAAACTTAATTAACTTGACTAATACAATTAACTATTATTAAAGAAATTGAAGAGACATGCATGTTCTTTATTTAAAGAAATTAATTTGTGTATGTTACATTTACATGCAGGAATTTCCATTTAAAAAAAATGTGTCGTAGCATGCAATCATATTGGAAATAAAAGTGCTAGATGAAGGATTACCAAAACACTTCAGAGAAAAGCAATATAATTTATATGCCCTTCCCTGAGTTAATAAGAGATGGTTGGGTGAGTTAATTCTAAAGATGTCTAAGAAAATGTATGATTTTTTTGCACTACAGTTCTAATTGATGTATGCGTTTAGATAATTATATGATTTTAAAACATTTTAATGCTTCAGCCTTCAATCTGTGCTAGAAAATGGTAATTACATGTGATATTGTAATTAATGAGATTTTGTATTCAATTTGACTTAAATAAACCATGCTTATATGTACATAATTCTTTAAATTTCAAAAATCTTGAAAGTTTCAAAAACTCAATTTGTACATAAAGTCATGCAATTAAGGGATTTTTTTTTATTTTTGCAAAGTTATAAGCTGAATTAATTGACCAAAAATTATAAAATTTGAGGGATCATGAATTTATGAGACGATGCAACACCAAAACACTGTGAATTGTTAAGTGTTATGTAATATTTCAGAACTATCAAATTAATTAATGCATGTACATGGTATCTGCAGTTCAATTCATGATTTTACAAACAAAAAATGACTTCATGTATAAAATCAAGTATTAACTCATAACATACATTGGCAAGTGATTTTAATTGCTAATTTTAATGTGAATGAGTTTTAGTTCTACTTTCGAGTTAATAAATTGATGTTAAGATCAACTGAATCAGTTATTGATGGCGATGAATCAGACACGGCACTGTTTGAAGAAATGAATTCTGTAAAACTGTGAGCTGAATCTTTACCTCCTTTACTTTCTTGAATTTTCGTAGTTTACTAACAGGGGAGAGTCTTCCATTATAACTGGAGAAATGGATGGAAGCTTGTTCGATCTGTAATGTACAGCATCACAGACACTCAGGAGCTAGTAGTACTCACAAGTTACTAAAGTTCTACTGCATCTACGTAATACAGATCTATCTACTGTTAATTAACTAATGGTCTACACAAGAAGGTTAATTAACAGAATTGGTTATTTTGGTAACAGAATAACAAAATGGTGTTTTGTTAGCCATGAATTAGTGAATAAAACATATATTAACCATAAGGAGTTCTAGACTACATACTAGTTGGTATAGTACCTAAACATTTAACTGAATTATCAGCTGTGATGTTAAATGAATTAGATTATTAGACAAAAGCTTCAGGAAACAAAACATAGTAATGTGCTGTATCAGTTAATCTAGTAACTCTATATTTTCAAAGAATATGATTGTATTAACATATTAAATCCACATGAGTCATTGTAGCATTCTATACCATATAAATATACATTTCAATGCCTTAAATCTATAGTCAAAATTAGGAGTAAATGCATAAATTTTAAAAGTCCAAGACATTTTGTTTTGTTTTATCAGTAGATTATTCTATCTTAATTTGAACATATGTGTATCTCTTGAATTTTAACATATTCTAAAATATGTACCTTGATTCAGAGGAGAAGGTTAAATTGTGTTGTTGTAGCTTATGTTAAATTGTTTCATGTCATTGCAATAAATATAATCAATGATTTCAATGTTTCTGAATTCAATTTGAAATAGACTATCATTGAACTATACATAGCATTATTAGCAGGCATGAATACACCCTGTAATTTATTCTGAGCTGATTGGGGAACTCTCACACAGTATCAGTAATGCAGTTTGATTTGGCAGTAACACGAATTTTTTTCTAATTAAATTATAAAGCCTGAATTTTAACAGCTGGGAAAGATTTTAAATGTTCCCTAGTGATACAATTTCACTTGTTTGAATTTGAATTGTGTGTACGTGCAAAAAAAAATGTGAAACACAATATACAAACTCAAAAGTAATTTAAAGCCCAATTACAATCTCACACAGTGAATGCATGTAGATGTAAAATATTTTAGAAAACAATGATAAAGTCACAGCGGTTAGAATTACAACATCTAATCTACAAACAAAATAAACTCTGATAACAGCATTCAGAAAAAATTTTACTTCTATTTATAGTCTTCAAAAAAGATATCATTGTGAAATCTATTTTCATAGTCATGATAGCTAGTACAGAAGTCTCAAAATTGAAAAAAAAATAAGGTACATTGATGTTTTAAAAAGACTTTAGTTTATTTAAAACCAAACCATGCATGCAAACAGTTGATCAAAGTATGAAAAGTTTTATATATATCAATTATTTTTAATTTCTGAATGCATAAAAAAAAATACATTTTTTGTCTATATATGATGTATTATATAGTATGTATTAGTTTAATCTATTGATGAAACAGAATAAAACTTTATACATTGTACAACAACTCAAAGGAAAACAAAGCTTTCAGTTGAATTGCTAAGTAAATAAATAATGTGTACTTTAAAAAAAAATCAAAGATAATTCATAATGTTTCATCTCAGTTTACACAAAAATTACAACACTGATTTCTTAAATTGGAGATTAATTCAATTTTGTAAGAAAATATCTACCATCTTTTATCCCTTTGGAAATTCGCGGAATACCAGTTGCACAATTATTCACAATTCATACATCTTGTAAATCCCTGTTTATTTTTTTTTTTATAACATTGGCATTCATTGACCAGACAAGCGATGTTAATCAAATGAGAAAACATCTTGAAACCAAGTGAATAAATATTGTACGTTTCACTTTGAACCATGTGGTATTTATAATAAATATGTGACCAACCAATTTCATATCCTGGTGAACTTTTTAAATTGCTGTTTATTTCTTAAATAACCAAGCAAAATGTAATGCAGGAACATCTTGGGACAGAGAATACACTATATAGACCCTTCACAGTAACTGTGGTACTGCTCTTTTGTAGGGCAAATTGATATAGTTTGTCGATTAGTTTTATATAGTCAAAGCAGGCAATTAAATGACGTAGATTAAACGATTGATGTTACGTCATATTTCACCAAACTATGTCAACTTGTCCTGCAAAAGAGCAGTCATGCAGTTACCCTGCAGGGGTCTATTGGTCAATAAAGAGAATATGCACAATGATCATATTTCTATAACCATGATAACATATATATGTAAGATATATTATATCTTTTTACTTGTGCTCTGAAGTATGTCTTATATGAGATTTTTCACCTTAAGTAACATATTTAACACATTTCTAGCAAAAGAAATACTCAAATCATGCCTCATAATAACTGTAAATCATCACAGATTTGAAGACACACTTACATTTCTCTTCTGTCTATCTAAATGCTGCTGCTGTCTGGCCATAAAATCTGTGCCTAGATTTTGAACGATTTTTTGGCTAGCAGTGCTGACTTTCGGACGAAAAGTAAAGATATTATCATCTAGAAAAACATCTGATTTTGCCGTCATTTTGCCTGTACGAAGATTGTACACAGATGGTTTGTTTACGTTTGTCTCTTCTGGCTTAGAGGACACAGTTTCTTCAACCAGTGGTTCCTGATCTTTTGGATCTTCTGCTTTATCTTCGGTGACAATAGGTTTATCTGAATTTGTAGGAATTGGTGCAAGAGGTTCAGTGGTTCTGCATTTAATATCACGCATAAAATGAGGTACAGTTGAGTCGATAGTTTTTAAACGACGATTAGCAATTTTTCTACTTGCTTCACTGATCTTTGGAATAAATGCGTAGTTCTTACTGACATTTTCTTTCAATTTCATCCTTTCTCATGTCTGGTTGATTTTATCAGCCATGTTTGCATTTTTACGCTCCAAATCGGATGACTTCTTCACATGAAACAGTTGGCGTTCACCGTAACTATGGAGCCGCCATTTTTCCCCTTTACCATGATAATCTCAAAACAAATAAAAATGATTTTGAGATAAATACTAAACTTTATATTAACTGTAATAGATCGTTTATAGATAAATGATGTTGTCATCAACAACTGATTATTTACAATACATACTTATTTATTGATCTATAAATACTTAATCTGTTATTTTTAGCCTTTAAGAAAAAGACTATCCAATAGATGGCGCTGTATAAAACGCGGAAAAATTGAACGACTTTAATTAACACACTTTGACCAAAAAAATATAATTCTTATAAAAACATGCGTTGGGTTGAACATATTTTATTGTATATATAATAAACGAAGGGTTTGAACACATCTGCAACTAGGTTCTCACCCTAATACGAATATATTAGAATAGTCATAAAATATGATACATACCTCGAAAAAGAAAAAAAAAAGAAAAAAGAAAGCATAAAGAACGAAAATATGAAAACACAATATTTATTTATAATACTTATATAAATCTGCGAGAATCGGTTATAAATTTTTGCACAGCAGTGAAAATTCTTACATTAGTTTTATAATCTAAGCTATCATACCCATTGTAAAATGGTAAAGTATGCGCATATATATATATATAACACCTAAATTGTGTACATATATATGGTATGGTTTGAACAAAGTATTTCTTGCATTCAAAAATTGTTTGCAAACAAATAAAAAGTTATATGCATTTTCTTTCTATTCACATTTGCAAATTGGAGAATCTATAATATTTCTTCTGTGTAGATCATAATTTAGTAAACACTTGTAATTGAATGAAATTTTGTATGAATGATGTTATATAGTTACTCGTTATTACCATGAAGAAAATATTTAGGAACTTTTGTATCACTGGATTAGAAATACTTCTTTGAAACTGACGGATGGATGTTGAGTTCTTGGTTTCCGATTTTAGTGAGTTCCATTTGCCTATACATGTATAGCATCTGGAATACATGTAAATGATTTTTATATGTATAGTACTTAACTCTAGTGGGTATATAATTGTCTTCATAACGAGTACTGTAGCGGGAAGTATCTTTTCCATAAATGTTAGCAATAAATGTCGTACAAGAGTGTAATGAATTTTATACATAATCGTTAGTTTAGCTATTTCCCGTCTTTTAGCCAAATATTCCCGCCCTGTTTCAAAATACAATGATTCTATGGAGGCTAAACTTGGAAGTCCCGTGACAATTCTTACAGCGTGAAGCTGTACTTTTTCTAACTTTTCAATTTCTGCTGAAGAACAACCATCACATACAACAGAACTTTCAGAAGCATATTCTAATATTGGACTTACAAAAGTTAGATACAATTTTGATAATATAAACCCGCGTTAATATGGATAAATCTAGCATGATTCACCATTTGACAGAAACCTGGGTTGAAGGACACCTTGAAATGTGGAACCACTTCGACCATGACGGTCCAAGAACCACAAATGCAGTAGAGGGATGGCACCAAAAGTTCAGCAGAATGTGTAGACGTGCCCACCCAAACGTCTTTGTGTTTATAGAGTTGCTTCTGAATTTAAGGAACAGGCTGCAAATGAAGCAAAGATTACCCAGATTACAGCAGGTGGAGTTGTCCGTCCCAAAAATAGAAAGAATCGTCAGTTGTATTCTCGTCTTTAGAGCTTTGTCAAGGTGAAATGGACTTGGTGGCTTAAGCGGATGATGCTTCTCATCTCGTTCACGTCGAGTGAAAAGTGAAAATAATTGTGAAATGTTGTGAATATTTCTTTGCGGGAACAATGTTAATGTTATGTTGTCTATTCTAAATATGTATTCATCATCATACAATTGATCTTATTTAATGTGAAGTATACAACATTAACAATTATAAGCACTTTACTCAAGCGTTTTTGTGTCATTTTCATATTGTGTTGATTGGAAATATTTGATTTATTACTATATATAGAAACCATAGAAAATTGAAGAAAATAATTGACATATGGTACATACTTTTATATTTAAATACGATTTACAATTATAGTAGATGATAATTAATTGATTTATTGTACAAGTACAACATATTTTTAGTTTCCTCCCCCTTTAATTATTCTTTAGAAAAGGGTGTCTTAATACATAAATCCTTTTAATTATTTTCCTTATCTATACTGATCAAGTAAAGGTCTGAATCTCTTCGATTTGCAGTATATACACATGTAATTAGCTAATAAGTTAGCAAGCGCATATCAAAATGCTGTATTAAACATTGTAGTACAATAACAGTAGTCCATTTCACTTCAACAGTGTTCAAGTTGTCTTTCTTTCCACATGATGTTTTTAAAGAATGGGGTCCAATGTACAAGTTGTTCTCCTTTTTACCCACGCTATTCTGACAAATTATATCGAAGTCAAGCCGCACGTTTGTGTCTGTGTGCTGGGGAGAGGAAGGGGGAATAGTAATTTGCAAGTTGTCTCCCTTTGCACACATTTCTATCTGAATGAAGTGGATTCGACGAGGGATGTAGAAGTTTACATGTTGTCTTCCTTTGTACTGTGATGTCATTTTTAATAAACTTAATAAACTTTTAATAAGTTTAAACAATAAAAAGCTTTCTTTGAAGATTCATGCGGGATATGAAGACGGCGATGCTGCAGAAAAAAATTACATGATAGGCGTTAGCGTGTAATGTTATTTATTCTTCAATGGTCGCTACTTTATAACACGCATGAATCTTCAAAGAAAGCATTTAATTGTTTATATTTACGTCTTTCTTTTAACAAATTAATAACTTGATTATAAAAAGGAAGTAAAATTCACTAAATTGCGGTTAATGTACATCAGTAAGTTAGCTAAAAAGGAATAGCCAAATCGTCTCCTATGGGAATTTGAGTGACATCACCATGATTATTTCCAATAGATAAACGGGGCATGTATAGATTTCAGTCCTGTCAGATTCTCCAGAGCTATAAATTAACTGTAAGTTTCCGTTAGAAATAGAGGAATAATACTCGATAAATATAAATATATGTAATTAGTGTTGACAACCTAACCGTTGTTCATCCTTTCCAATCTTATATGTAAAATCGTACACCTGTGATAAACTGACTCTATTATTAACTCTATAGTTAATGTTTTACTAGATTATTTAATACCTTTTTGAATTGGAACGTTGACAGGATTTTAAAATGTATATTGTATCAAAATATGAGCCAAAAAAGTATGCCGATTTATTTCATGTACGCATTCATAAAAGCATCAAATATATCGAGTATATAAAAAACAATGATCAATCGTCACTTATTATATTTATTTTAAGAAAGATAGTAGAAAAGTGACATTTTCCAATGTACAGTTATTCTTAAAGAGATTCGCTGAGTTGTTAACTTACTACATGTATTATTTATTGTCTATATAAAGCTTAATCTATTTTCTTTATTAAGCTATAAATACACTTTGTCTTTTAATTTATTTGCCTGTATATCAACTGTCAAAACTTCAACCATTATAATGTGTACATGTATTTATTGACCTTTAATATTGAACATCAGTTTGTGTATCGCTAATTATGTGGGGAAGGCGTTATAAGCCTTAAGAACTTATGCCTAATCCTTTTGTTTATACCAACAAACAATATACAGATAACAAGAAAACATACATGTACATGTCAAGTATTTTGTTGGTAGTCGTTCAAATATAAAACCGCATGTTTCTGTTTCTTGTCTTTCCCAAAATAAATTTCCTCTCATCCGGTACAAGTCGTGGCACTTTTGACACATCCTTTCTCCAGTATTTCTGTACACTGAATAATGTCACGTGATAGAGAATTATTTGTATAAATATAAGACCTCCACTGGCCTTATCGGGCTTGCTGAAGTCCCGCTCGCCGGTCAAGATCTTGAACACGGAACTCGATTCAATCGTCGTTTGAATGCAAGTGAAACGACTCTCTCTCTCGTAAATCTGCTCACGGCTTATCAAATTTTCAAGATACTTTCCGCACCCGCCGTTTTGAAAAATGACGCCTAAAACTGCGAAGTACATTATATACCGCTGTTAATTAATCAATAATTCAGACTGACTAGTAAGGTTAGAATAAATATGCGTTTACAAATATTGGAATTTTTGGGGAAATTAGAAATGTCCTTTAAAATATATACGCAGAGTTGTGATACTAGTCTGTTAATTGTTGCTTCTACGGGAAGTGCATCAATATGGAGAATCATATACAACTCATAATATTTATAGTCGTCGCAGAAATACGCACCTGAGTTACTATATAAGATATTCAAATCGTTATTCTGTAGGATATTGAGTCATCACTGCCAAATGCTTGTTCAGAGGTCTGGTTGCTCGCAAGTGCTCGTTAAAATTTCCTTTACCTGCAACTCGTCAATGTTTATCATGCGCTCACGAAATTTAACTTTTGATGATGTATATTGGAAGAGAATAATTCATCGATAAAGAGTAGATGTACTAGAGTATATAGAATTACTTTTAAACTGATTAACCTTAATTTGATAATTAATATTTCACTAACATGATCTAATAAGCATTAAAAGTTAACCTTGTAAAACAGAGACGTTTGGGTTTCTACTAGAAGTGTTTCGGAAAATTAAGATGTCTCTTAGCAAGCAAAACGAGTCTTGGCTGCCGAGAAGGTGTTGATGCAATCGATGTGTCATCATACGCTTATTGGAGAAGCAACGTGAAAGTTTTGCATTATTACAGAAATTGTTTTTTGCATGATGATTTGATTATGCGATTATTTTGCATGAGTTATATTTTTTGCATGTGATATTTAAAATATTTTGTGGGTTTTTTACTATTACTAGCTTGTTTAGGTTTTTTTTCTATCTTAAGAAATTAGTGTTTAAGTTAGTAAATACGTTATTTAGAACATAAGATAGAGGCTTTTAGATATAAGAGAGTTATTCAAATGTGTTGCGTCTGGTGCACAGGAATACGTATTTTAATGCGATTCCGTTGTTTAATACCATTGTAAGATAAGCATAATTATTTAGTTTTCTACTATCTTATTCTCTCTCTCTCTCTCTCTCTCTCTCTCTCTCTCTCTCTCTCTCTCTCTCAACTTCATGTGGAGACGCAAAAACGTTTCCTGTAACGATATTATTTTTTAAATAGAGCACATAAGTTATAAGTAACATGTTTATTAAGAAAAAAAGAAGCAAAAATGCATCTAGAAGAAAGTTGTTGATATTTTATCAGAAAAAGGTGTTTTAAAGAGGAGGGAGATATGTATCTTAGGATAAGCAGAAATGCTTTATAGGAGTTCAGAAAATAGAAAACGCTCGAGGTGATTAAGAGGATTTGACAAAGCAGAAATGCTCTTTAGGAGATAGTAAATTAATTTTGAAAAAAAAATCCAGTGTTTGAGGTGAAAGGTATTTTGTTTAAGACAAAGAAGGCAAAAATTTAAGGAGATTAATTTTTTTGAGGTAGAAAAGGCAAATATTTGTATGTTTATCAAGAAGACATACATAAAATAAAAAATATAATCCTTTTAAAAGATAAGTTTTTTGATAATTTAAAAAAAAAAGGATAAATACATAGTTTTTTAGGCAATGAATTTTTATTCAGAAAAGGGACCAGAGATGTGTTTTAAAAATTAGTATTTTGACAGAGAACCAAAAAAACATGGCTTAGTATTTAGAGAAGTATTTTGATTTAGGAAGTGTGCTGGGAGACAATTATTTTAGTTAATGAAAGAATAGTAGAATTATACCATTATTTTCACATTTCTTACGAAATGATGAGGATATTTGTTTGATTTTATAGTTTAAAGCAGAAATGCGCTTTAGGAGATAGTAAATTGATTTTGAAAAAAAAAATGCAGATAAGTGTTTGAGGTGAAAGGTATTTTGTTTAAGACAAAGAAGGCAAAAATTTAAAGAGATTGATTTTTTTGAGGTAGAAAAACGCAAATATTTGTATGTTTATCTAGAAGACATATATCTTGATCTAAAAAAAAAAAAAAAAAAAAGAGGCAAACAGATGTTAACAAAGATTGCATTCTGATTGAGATTAAATGCAGGGAAGTGTTTGATGAGGAAAAAATGACAGATAGTATACTTTTAGGCAAAATATATTTTAATTTTCAAAAAAGGACAAAATGGAATTTTTATAAATGTATTTGATAAAGGTAAGAGACCGATAATCCTTTTAAAAGATAAGTTTTTTGATAATTTAAAAAAAAGGATAAATACCCATTTTTATAGGCAATGAATTTTGATTCAGAAAAGGGATCAGAGATGTGTTTTAAAAATTAGTATTTTGACAGAGAACCAAAAAAGACATGGCTTAGTATTTAGAGAAATATTTTGATTTAGGAAGTGTGCTGGGAGACAATTATTTTAGTTAATGAAGAATAGTAGAATAATACCATTATTATCACATTTCTTACGAAATGATGATGATATTTGTTTGATTTTATAGTTTAAAGCAGAAATGCGCTTTAGGAGATAGTAAATTGATTTTAAAAAAAATGCAGATAAGTGTTTGAGGTGAAAGGTATTTTGTTTAAGACAAACAAGGAAAAAATTTAAGGAGATTGATTTTTTTGAGGTAGAAAAACGCAAATATTTGTATGTTTATCTAGAAGACATATATCTTGATCTAAAAAAAAAAAAAAAAAAAAAGAGGCAAACAGATGTTAACAAAGATTGCATTCTGATTGAGATTAAATGCAGGGAAGTGTTTGATGAGGAAAAAATGACAGATAGTATACTTTTAGGCAAAATATATTTTAATTTTCAAAAAAGGACAAAATGGAATTTTTATAAATGTATTTGATAAAGGTAAGAGACCGATAATCCTTCTAAAAGATAAGTTTTTTGATAATTTAAAAAAAAAAAAGGATAAATACATAGTTTTTTAGGCAATGAATTTTTATTCAGAAAAGGGACCAGAGATGTGTTTTAAAAATTAGTATTTTGACAGAGAACCAAAAAAAACATGGCTTAGTATTTAGAGAAGTATTTTGATTTAGTGTGCTGGGAGACAATTATTTGAGTTAATGAAAGAATAGTAGAATGATACCATTATTATCACATTTCTTATGAAATGATGATGATGTTTGTTTGATTTTATAGTTTAAAGTATTATGATAGATATGTATTACGAGTATTTAGATATCATATTCCCTTTCAGATATACAGAAAAACTTTTAGTTTAACTTATACATTATGCCTGAAACACTTGAAGTATATCGAGGCATGCTTTTCAGGGTTTTTATCAAACCAGGGTCGTAAAACATGTTTCAGAATTTAGATTCTATTTTTCAAAGATTTACTGCATACAGTGTTATTTCTATCCGGTCCGTTCATAATTGTGTGTTTTAGAAAATAGATGTTTCGGTTTCAGAAAAAGGGACAAAGATGTGTTTTAGAAATTAGTTTTTTTTTTTACAGAAAACAAAGAGAAAAACGGTGTCGTGTTTAGAGATTAGTATTTTGGTTTAGAAATAAAGAGACTGAAATTATCTCATTTTCTTTGAAAGGAAGATGATTTAAGTTGGTTTTAATAGTTTATTATAAGTAGTATGCTAGACAGGTGTATATATTACAAAGTAACTTAAGTAATACAAACATTTAGATATCACATTCCCTTTCAGATAAATATTGGGGGAAAAAGAGACATAGATCGTTTTTAGACATAAGTATTTTGATTTAGAAAATTTGGACTAAGGCATTGGCTGGATGATAGATATTTTAGTTAATGAAAGAATTATGTACAAGTATTTTATTCACTGTACATTGTAGTATAAATGTCGATACAGATTAACAAGTGTGCCATTATTAACACATTTCCTTTGAAATGAAGATGATTTAAGTTGTTGTTTATACTTCATAGTAGATATTTATTACAAAATAACTTAAGTGTTACAAACCTTTAGATACCACATTCCCTTTCAGATACATGTGTATATAGGAAAATACACAAAAAGAGACACATACTTGTTGGTAGAGATAAGTATTTTGGTTTAGAAAAAAATAGACTGAGAAGCGTTCTGGGGGATAGTAAATTTAGTTAGATTTGATAGCTTAAAGTATTATATTACGAAATAACTTCACGAACATTTAGATATCATATTCCTTTTCCGATATATAGAAAAGACGTTTAGTTTGATGGTTGTAGAATATGTTTTCTCGTTTTAGATAATATTTTGTCAATGTTTTACTGCACACAGCTTTAATTCTACTCCTTTATTATTATGCGTTTAAGAAGATAAGTGTTTTGTTTCAGAAAAATAAATGTGTTTTAAAAATTAGTAAAGAGACACAGTGTCGTGTTGAGAGATAAGTATTTTCATTTAGAAATAAAATTGACTTTAAAAAAAATCCCTGGGAGATGGTTACTTAGTATTTAAGTTAAAAAAGAATTATTTACAAGTAGCTTAAATTCAAGTGTAATGGTGTTGCATATTTATATATTAATATGTGTGCCTTTATTAAATTAAGTTGGAATTTGCAGTGCATAGCTGTTAAATAAACATGCATATTGCGAAATAATTTAAGTTATACAAAAAGTTATTTAAATTCCCATTCAGATACATTTTCCCGATTACGACAAAGAGCACACGGCGGGTGTGACCGGTCAGCAAAGGATGCTCACTCCTCCATGGCACCTGATCCTACCTCTATTTTTTGTTGTTGTTTTTTTAAGAGGTCCGTGATTGCTCTGCTCCTGGTTTGTAATTTTCCTTTGGACTTTTGAATTTGAACACTGTTCGTTATCACCACATGTCATGTATATACTAAAAAAAAAACCTTTAGTATAATTTATACATTATTCCAAAATATTTAGCGTTTTTTTCCTGGTTTTAGCTGCACGTATATGAGTAATTATCAGTTACCTTATTTTCTAATAACCATACTAGATATTCATAACTCATTTAGATTTTATCTTAAGAAGGTTGTTAAACATGTTCTTACTTTTTAGATGATTTCTTAAAAGGTTTATTGCATACAGTGTTATTTCTATCCTGTTTATAATTATGTGTTTTAGAAGATATGCGTTTTGTTTCAGAGAAAAGGGACATCGTTGTGTTTTGTTTATTAGTGTTTTTAACAGAAACAAAAAAAAAAACATCGTGGTGTTCGAAATAAGTATTTTAATTCAGAAAAAAATAAGCTGGTAAAGGTTTTGGGAGATTTTTTAGTTATGTTAATAAATGAACAAATTGAATACAAGTATTATTCACAGTAGTATAAATGATGTTTCATATTAATAAGTGCCATTATTATCAAATTTCTTATAAAGGTTTATTCAGGTTTTGGATTGTTTTTTTTATTTACAAAGGTCTATTGCATGTGTTATTTCTACTCAAAATTGTCCTTACACGGCCACGTTTAATTGACGAGTTGCTACTGATACGTTTTTGATAAGCATACAAACAATGAAGGGGTTTTCCTGTCGTGTTTCCGTTATATGCATAGTAAATATCACGCTAAACTTAACTATGTTCCCTAGATTTAATTATTTTACAAAGTTATTCTATTTTTATTTTTAAGACAATTATTACAAATCTATGAAAATAAAGATGGAGGTTACTGTTGTTTTCTTCAGCAAAATAGATTGTATTAAAATCTGGACAATGACAAACATTGTTAAAGAGATGACTCTTTCGTACAGTTTGTTTTTAGTTTTCCTAGCTTTATTTATCATTGTAAAATGAATTTATTGTTTTTTAAAGAACAGAAAAATACTAGAGACGTATAAATGAATACAACAAGCACTTGTATTGACTGAGTACATTACATTGAAGCGGTCTACTTTTTCAGAAAATATGCTCAACAAATATCACAATATTTACTGCAATCATCCGGTTTTTTCTGTTTAATGGCTTTGATCCACAAACCTTTTAGTAGTCTCTCTTTCAAAAACTGTGGAAAACCTCAGTTAAAAAGGTAATACATATAGCAATTGAGTTCTTTATTCTATAAAAGAATAATTCGACAAAAAAGTCTTGTTTACGATGTTCCCCCTGAGTGTTGAAATTATATACTAGTTTCCAATCCAATCCAGGCACACATGTGCTTTTGAGCGATATATGGAGATATGTGTCACTAATTTAAGTTTAAATGAAATTCATGTTTTTAGTAAAAACAAATAGTTTACTTTTACAAAAACATGTATCAAACACAAGACGAAGCTGTCATTCAGTCAAATGAACGGAGAGTGAAAGGTAACGGTTATTACCGTAGTTACATGCGACGGAATTCAATAACTAAATAATTCTGTTTTCCAGTCTTCTTTCCAGATCTTTTAACACTCAAGACTCTGAATTACCAAAGTTTGTCTTCTGAAAAATTATTAGAAGCGTATACTAGTTATTTTTTTTTAATTTAATTTGCATTTACATTGTAGCTGGAAGTGCAAATGACTACATTTTTTTTGCTTTGCTTTGCTTTTTTTCTGCGTGTTTTTTTTTTACTTAGGGTGTAGACAGGGTAAATACACTCGACTTTTTGGGTCAGGCAATCATTATTTGGATCCATTTTAACAAGAACTTGGAAGAGCAGTTGGATGCAGCTATCTGGTTTGATCATCAAAACAAGGTGTCATATATTGAGTACCTTTTAATTTGCTAAGAGATGCTAGTCAATATTCGTATATAATGTTAAAATCGAATATATTTTTTCAAAGGTCTTCTCTTTTGTGTTAAATCGACGCTGTTTCAACTGCAATATTTATCCCTCGACAAATTCGGACAATAATCGCTGCGTTCGAATTATTCATATCTATTAGCCCAACTGGACACTTAACCAGGAGTAGGCACCGCCTTTTTCAAATCGGGATTTGACAGGAACTGCATAAAGTCTTGTTACAAAGGTTCTATTGTAAAACCAAATCTTAAAATATTATGACGAAAAGTAAAACATACCTTCGTCTATGTTGCAAGTTTTCTCAATTTAAGAATGCACAAATGAATGTTATATTTCCATTGTTTATAATAATTAATGTGAATAAATCTGACATGAGGTGCTACCAGGGATATAAAAGGTAATAAGGCAATTGAAAAGTAACTAAAACGTATATTCTGTCCATAATTTTTTTGGCGACAAAAAGCACCAAATCTGTCTCCGAATGATTTAGATTATCAATTAATAACAAACATTTACATAAAATATATACATATGAATCGTTTAACTTTTCAATTCATGGTATTTAAAGATCTCAAAAACAGTTCTTAAAGACCAGTGTATTTAATTGCTGCAATTAGCTGGTCAAATTTTGTAATGACTACTCATTAGAAACTCAAATATAATTTGTTACGACTGTTACATGAGCAATACTTTTTGCATTACTTTGTCCGACACATCCAAAAGTACTTTAAATGGATTACTAAGTTTGCATAAAATTTAGCAGCTTTAAAGTACATGCATAAAATTACAATTGAAAGTAACATAAAAGCAAGCAAACATTATTCTCAATATGCATTAACAGTTGAATGATAGATTATATATGTAGTTTAATCTTTTATTGTACTTGGAAAGAATTGTATTCACAGTGAAAAAAGTATACATTTTACATGTATATTTAAAAATCATTTAAGTTAATCGTAATGTTTAAAACAAATATACATTTATAGAGGAACAATTGAGTTTTTTTATTGATTGATTGATTCATTCATTACTTGTTTGTGTAATTTGTAACATATTGTACTTATTCTCAAATTTAAAGAGGGGTCGATGGTTGTGGCCATATTGAGACTCTATTGATCTCTTTTAAAAGAAGAGCTCTAAATAAAAACATAGAAAATACCCTAATTTAAAAGGTAAAATATATGGAGGTTTTCTTTACTAGATTATAGTTTAAAACTTAACAAATCATGTCTTAAAATTTTAGGAAGTTCTGATGGTTAATTTGTTGACCATCCAGTCTCCTTAAAACATGTTCTGCTGTTATCGTAGGTACATGCATCCTGTTGATACAAACAATATCAAACGACATGTCGTTGTTTGTTATCCCATTTCCTAAACAGATTGTCTCTTATCCGGACACAAGTGGATGCATGTTTGACATCTTCCTATCACAAGGGTTTTGATTTGACTGTGATATAAATCGGCCAAGCCTAAGGTTCACAATTCTTTCCTAATATATAGAGTTATTTTTCACCATGTCTTCGTAGCATGCTTTTAAATTACAGTTTTTACTGTTTCTTAAATTGAACCAATATTCTAAAATTTCATGTTTCCTAAAGATTTTTTAGTGGAAATCTACCTAATTCATAATATACTGCACTGTTGCATATGCAACATCTTGGCCTTTATGGAATCCCCAAATTTTAGCATTTATAGAGGAACACTTATTTAGAGGCACACTTTTTACAGAGGTATGAAAAACATTTAACTGAGTTTCAACATTAAAATTCAAATCTTTCATTTTACTAGATATGCTGAACATTGTTTTGTTTTCCTGTGCTGCACAAAGCTTTCGTGTAGATAAAAATTTACCATTGCAATTAAACAACATACCAAGATAGTTAAATTGATTCACTACTTCTACATATTTGCTATTGTATTCCCATTTTTCATTATCTTTAACACATTTTCCGTTTCGAAAAATTACAATTTTGGTTTTTTGTACATTAACGGATAAATTCCATTTATTAGTATATTTGTGCAATGTGTTCAGCATATCCTGTAGACTTTCGGGCGAGTCCGCCAAAAGAACAGTGTCTTCAGCATACATAATTAAAACATTAAAATATGTACATTATACACGAAGATATTGAAAACTTTATGATGGCAATAAATTTAAGTTGGATTTGAAGGCTTATATTTTTCAGTCAAACTGCAGAAAATTATTAAAGCTGATTTTGATACAATATGCAAACACTGATGAAATAGAGTTTCGATTTTACTAGTGTTGATATAAAAATTCAAACAAAAGATTTTGAAAGGTTGATTACAGTGTTGGAAAACAATAAAGAAACAGTGATAAAATGTCTAATGAAGACATATGGTATAATCCATATGTTAGAATTGATAATAAAACAGTTTTAAGGATTTATTTGAATTATGTTTCACATATATTGGGGATTTGTATGGTAATGAGCATCACATGTTTAGTTATAAAAATTGAAAAATAGATATACATGTACATTTAAACATATTTTGTTCAAAAATGCATTTCCAAATTATATGAAACTTTCAAAGAAAGAATAAACTAAGAATTATGATATCGATCATCCGGATACAGAAGAAATATTTTGAAATGATTCCAAATTACCATGGCTTCATTACCTATTATTACCTAAGATTATACCGAATGACTATTATTTACATTAAAGTAGGAATAGTAAATCCTCCATTGTGTTACGTCTGTCAACAATTTACCCAGGAGACAATAGAGCATAGTTTTGTTGACTGTTACTCGGTGAAAGAAATTTGTATTGATTTACAAAAGTGGATGATAGATACATGTATCTATGATTTACAAACAAATATTGATAAATATTTAACCTGGGGTGTTTTGTCAATAACTGAATGTGAAATTCAATATAAGGATACAGATTTTTCTGGCTTTGTTTTCTTTTCATAAATCTGGTATTGGTGTTTAACCCTGTAACAAATATATATGTATATAAAATTTACAACTCCTTGGTAAGAATAATAACTCTTACATGATAATTACAAAATAGCAAAAATAATATAGTTTCCTTGTTCACAACTTCAGACTTGATTATTAGACTCAAAATATTTGTGTCTATCCACATGATATGAATGATATGCCACTATTATTCAATGATATGATGTGCTCATACAGTCTGCACTGGATGTTATCATGTTAAACTAAATTCTTTCACGTCAATTTATAAATAAAATATATGCATAATTATGAGTTTCCCAATACTATACATCATATTGGTATGTATATACATCAAACACTATTCTTACCTCACATGAGGTGTAAAGGCTGTTCTATGGACTTTAATAGTCGTGATACATTACATCATGGAAATTATCTAATTCGAGGAATAAATTTTAAAAATATACACTCTACAGTGTGCAACTAAAGCAACACATAACACTTTCCTTTTTATAATTTAATAACATGACTTTTGCTTGTTAAAATACATCTTAATTAATGCTGTACTTACATTTCCTTTCCGTAAATAAAGCAATTTAATAAACTATTGATATTTCTGTCATAAATAAATGTTCAATCCCTTTTTTGAACGTATGATAATAGGTATTATAAGCTCGACAATTCAATCATTCTATTTACAAAACTATGCAAACTGTAAACATCAAGGCTCGATGCAAATAAATCTATAACCAAAAAACTCTTTATGGAGAAGATTTGCCTCTGAATATTGTAATTGTGATCTGTTTGTATGATCCTAATGAAAAAAAGGTAATTGAATTGCATACACAAGTTACAACATGTGCTGCTTCATAAAAAAATGTTTAGAGTGTTTTATTGTTAAAAAGACACAATTTAAGAGGGTTTGATGCCGTGGCCATTTTTAACAGTACCGATGATTTGAACATATTTTATTGTTTGCTGGTATGAACAAAAGGATTGGGCACAAGTTCGTAAAACTTACAACGCCCTTTCCTACATAATTATTGCTAACACAAAGTATAGTGTTCAATATAAAACACATGTGTCAAAGGTCAACAGATACATATAGACATTATAATGGTTGAAACTATAACAGTAAATATACAGGCAAAAAAAAATTAAAAGTCAAAGTGTATGTAGCTTAATAAAGTTTATAGATATGTTAATAAGTCAACAAAGGCCCGGATCTCTTTAAGAATAACTGTGCACAGCAATGCTAATAGAGTTATCTCCCCATAACAGAACTCGATCTCGTTTAGAAGAAGAGCTCTATATAAAAACATAGGAAATAACCCGAATTTGAAAGTAAAAAAACTAAGAGAAATATTTAGTTAATAATAGTTTATAGGTATACAAATCATATCTTATAATTTTAGGTAGATCTGATGGTTAATTTGTTGATCATCGTGCCGCCATAATAATAGAATTCGTTCAACGTGTCTGCAATGTAGGAAGCATATTTAGTTAAAAAAAACTTCTAAATATATAGTACGTACAATTGTGTTTCACAGCTAATTCTTTCGTAATGTAAACAAAGATTAGACTCTAGAAAGGCACGATTTCTCATTTTAGACTTTCTTTACACGATTTAAAAATTGAAACACGAAATTATGATTAATTCTATCGAAATCAGATTGAAGATGACTATCATTTTTTATTTGCCGTTTTTTTTTTTGTTTAGTTTAAGACATAACTTTATTGAATTTCATGCATCCTACTCCCGTAGACTAAGTGTGTTCACATTTTTTTTCAATTGTTCAGTTAGTACAAACACGAATGAAATGAACAAATCAGGGAAGTGCATTATTTAGATATCAATATTTTAAAAACTATATAATATATGTAGTTATTCTGTCAAGTACTGGTGTTACAAAATAAATACTTGTATGAATTTTCTATAATTGATTTTGTAAAATTATGATAGATGTGCATGTACTTATCCCGTTCTATTGTTATTGATATACAAACCTATGACGGGAACAGTTTACTTGACAAAACACACTGCTAATAATGATTTCTATTTAACTTTGTATTACTTTCACGTTTCAACGTAGTAATTAAAAATGCCACAACTTTAGCAAGCAATCAAAAGAAAAAGACCTGCGATATAAACAAATACTGTATGTTCATGACATTTTTATGTGTTTTTTTTTTCCTTTCAAACACATATTTTTACAAAGTAGAATTAAGTAATTTTAACACTCCTTATTTCCACATTTTTGAAACACAATAAGTTTACCACTTCATTTAATAATGTTCAATAGTATATGTGATCAGATCTCGGTTTAGATTCCTTTCATATGAATGGAAGCCCACTTTCGTCTTCATAACAGAAGTCATAGTTCGTCTTTGAGGTACAATTGATAATATCTGGAACAATGAGTTTGTGTTTTAAGCAATTGGGATGTAGGGTAGATGAATACTCTACTTCCCTGTGTCTCATTTTCATTCAAAAGATTGATACTAGTCTATATACTAGTCTATATGTACTCTTGCTCACTGTGTACAAAACAGTCCGATGCTCTAGATACTACTGAATCCATTATTCTGATTTTTTTAAAATTTATGCCAAACTACACAGATGCACTCGGTAATAAATTAATAAAAGATAGTTCAAAATATATGCATATGTATATGTATGAACATGATAAATCCTGGTAATGCTTACTGATTGTTATTGTCATAGCATCAGATATATAATGATAAAACGATATCATTTTGGTCTCTTGCTTTATAACCAAAACTTGTAAAAACGTTGGTTTACATCATTAATGTTATTTCAAGGTTTAAATGTGCATTTGTTTGTACCGTCATGCTAATAAAATTTTCCTCCTTTGATAATTATTCTCCAGTTTTTTTTTTTTTTATTTATCCATAATTGATTTTCGTATGCAAGAGCAATGGATTTTTGTAACTCGCTTATCATTCAGCCACCGACTTCATTGTTTGATACACATTAAGTAACCAAAACAAGGCATATTACAAGCATATGTGTAATGCTCTTTGTTACAGAGTAACTTCGCTTAGATCCTTTTAATTATTACAATCTAAAGAGCGACAACTCGTAAGCCTGATAATTGTAAAATCAATATGAACATATATAAAACATTTTAAGGTGGATCCCTACTCTACTGATATCATCACTGATTGGTCTATATATACTGCATTGAAAATATGTAATTATCATTACTGATTAAGTACAGAATTATTGTATAGATCCTGAGTTAATTATATTTCATAAGTACCAGACCAATATGTTATTTTCTGCAAGTTGAGAAGGTTTTAATTTTTAACAACTATTCGCTTTGTATTTGTACATGCATGGTAGTATATACACATGTACTTTTCATAGAGTTCTTACAAAAATATTAATCTTATAAAAAGACTTTCTCATAAAAATAAAGACTTCAAATATTTCTAAACTATTACTTTACTAGTTTGGGGTGATAAAGTATTTCACAGGACATACTTATATGTAAAAGGTGTTATATATCGAATATTTAAATCCAATATTTGTTGTGAAGACTATTTACTACTATTACCACGAAAATTAAGAAACTTATTTGTTAAATATAGAACTACAAACCATCACCTCCCTATAGAAATTGGTAGGTGGAACAAATACGCCACGTGAAGACCGCAAGTGTGGCTTTTGTGAAGCCAACCAAATTGGAGATGAATTTCACTATGTTTTAGAATGTAGTGCATTGTCACATGTAAGAAATTTTTTGTTTTAGTAATTATTACCTTAAAAACCCAAACACGTTAGAATTTAGAACACTTATGTCATCTTCAAACCATGTAATTCTTATGAAAATGTGTACTTTAATTAGTTAAATATTTGATTTGGTCGGTCATCCTACGTAACAACTATATAAAACTATTGTTTATTTTTTTTTTCTGTTTATCTTTTGTAAATCCTGCTTTTCTTATACTTTTGTATATAACTCTTCTGCACCTCATGTAACATTATATGTTTTGAGTGAAAATAAATGAACTTGAACTTGAACTTACATTTATAGTGATGCAAGATTTTGTAGCAATTATTTTGTGACATTTATGCCTGAAAGCCATTTAAGAATAAATGCATACAGTAAAAGCAGAATATCATGTTGTGACATAATTGTATTTTGATGTGATAATAAAAATAAAAATTGATAAAAATACATATCTTTGTTTATATAGAGGTTTTGTCAGATGTATAAAAAATAAGGCGACCTGATTCTATCATTACACGGATTGTAATTTGTAGAAGTTTGACTAATGTTATCATTTAATGTAAAAATTCTACAATTTTACCCATCTTATCACTCAAAGTGTTGCAGCAAATTGATGCATTTGGTCTACTTATATATAGACAAATTTAATAATGTATAAATGCGGAGTTTGATAAGCTAAAATAGTGAATAACGAAATCACTGTTTTACAATAAGTTTTGTATTTTTATTTGTAATCATCCAATGCTATCTTTAGAACAAATTTAGCGACATACTCACATATTTGAGAGCTGATGATAATAGTTCCGTTTCTTGTGTTGCTTTTTGTTTGCATTGAGGTTTTTTTTAAAGAACGAGTTCTTATTATACGTTAACCTTCCCGACTAAGATTTAACTGTGCAAGCTTATCTTTAAAAAAAAGATAGCTTAGATAGAGCTGTAGCCATTTTGATATACACACAAAGGAAGGTTTGTTTGGTCATTCCCCATTGTTTGTGATTCGGCGTAAATTTTCCCGCGCGAATGTCATTTCTTGGCTCGGATTTTTCCGTAAGATAGATTAAGCCAAAATATCTTTGTGTTTATATATTCCCGCTTGAATGTCGGGGCTTTTTTCTTTTGTTTTTTCTTTTTTGTGTGTGTTTATATATATATATAAAACAGTTGGGTTTTGTATCAATCGCTTCTTGTATCTCCGAAGAGATATTCTGGGGTTTTTTCCTCCTGAGCTTGCTGGAATTTTCTACAAAGATGGTGTTACTGTAAGAAAATCTAGGTTTTCCCAGTTGATCTCTACAATCTTGGCATTATATATGAACTGAGTTTTTCTTGTATCTGTTTTTTTTTATGATAAAACGTAATTGTCATTGTAGAGTCTATCTACAGTAATTTTCTCAGAATGCCCGAGGGTGAAGTCGTGCATGAGACTAACGTAGTTGCTAAAGCTCGAAAGCGATAAACTGAAAAAAATAAAGCAGCTATTCCTATTCAAATTTATCTTGGTTTCATCACGGTTAGTAAATTTATCTAAATAATAAAGCAAAATTTTGGTCCAATGCAAAACATACATCTATCAGTTAGCTTGTTTGACGTTACAAATAAATTTTGTATAGACTAATGTTATTTTCAAAAGTCTTTTTGAAGAAATAATACGTATACACAATTTAATTAGCACAAATGAATTAATGATTAAAAAGAATTCATAGAATTAGACATTAGAATGTGACCTACAGTGTTTGTAAAGATTACAAATTAATATTGATATTTAATATTGATGTAAACTATATTAATTAAATATACATGTACATATAAATAAATGTAAACATACATGATATATACCTCACTCAGGAGACTGTGTGTAGTCAATTAGATAAACTTGTGCAATTGAAACTTATTTAGGAATTGTCAACCTGATATTAAATCAAGTAAATATCTACTTATGTCACTGTCAATGTGTTAAAGTACCATAATACCATTCAATGGGGAAAAAAGACCGTTGACGATTTTTTTTTAATATCATGGTTTGATGTCCCGGTGGGATTCTGAACAAAATTAATATTACTGTTTCGTTAATCGTAAAACAAATTTTATAATTGATGAACTAAAAAACTACTAAATTATTGTGTATTTCATTTCTTTTTAATGACACTTTTTAGCAACACAAAAACGCACTGCACTGTGTTGTGCATATTGACGATATCCAAAAAATAAAGAATTTAAAAGTAAACACCAGAATTTTCTGCACGCGGCTACTTTTAGTATATTACTCCTTTAGTAATACGTTAAAATATATTACATGTACTTTATCATAAAACAACCTATATTGTATGGATTAGAGCATAGATTTGTATCTTTACATGACTAAATTGCATTCATTTTGTTGATACTCAGTAAAATACGGTTCTAAATAATTAGAGTTTTTATTCTCTAAATTTCCTTTATTTCCTTTTATGCTGGTCCGTTTTTGTTGCCATTGTATAATCCTGATCGTTTATTTCGTTTTAAGGTGGTGTTTTCATAAATTACTTATTACTTAGAGAACATGACTTCTACTTTTTGTTTGATGCAAGCTGTAATCACCATTTTTTTTCACTTGTTAGAATGACTCAAAAACCAAATTCTGAATAACAGCAAAGAGTTCAGTTCTGCTTTATTGCTTTGAACAAAATCGTAAACAGTTATATCTAGGTATAAATTTTTCAATTTTCATTCTTTTTGACTGATTTTAAGAGTAAATATAAAGGCAGGCAAGTTTCAAAGTTTCTTGAATGTCCATACTCTGAAATTGAATAAATGAAAACTATTCTTTTTGTTAAATGAAATTCTCACATCTGTTGAAAATATCAAATGCTTGACCATTTTTTTCCATTCCTTACCATAAGGAAAAGCGCATTATCCGTGTCATTTAGGAGCTATTGTCTTCCCGTCCTTTGTCATTTTCTTTTGTTGTTGCGGTGGGGCTGATAGGCTGAAAATTTAGAATATTTCAATCATAATACTTTCTCTGTCTCAACATTCCTTTGATATAAGCCCAAAATATCCCCATGTTAATTCATTAAAATTTCATTGGAACTTGATTGAAGACAAATGTCTAATACACAGATAATTGCTTTTACAATTATTTTACTTAATGTTATTTTAAAAAAAAAATGACTTGCCAATTGAACACTTGCAACTACATACGATGAACTGTGTCATCCAGTCGGCTGAGTGTAAACTGAACGAGCTTAATCTGCCGTTCTGTCAGTCACCTCTCAGTTGACTGAATGGCAGAGATCTGCAGGCATGTTCACGAAACTTTCCTAAGATATGACCTAAGTGTGTTCCTAAGATATGACTTAGGAAAAAAGTTAGGAACATCCTAAGATCAACATAGGACACATCTTAAGATGTAGCTCGACTGTAACTTAGGAACATCCTAAGTTAGGATATCTTAACCTACTAAAATCATTCATATTTTTCACTTTAAGTCATACAGATATAATTTCAGAGACTTGTACAGGGATTAATCATTAAACATTCCGACAGGAAAATTATACATGTACAATACATGTACAATAACACGATAGGCCTAAAACCAGTAATTTTAATTTGTATATACATTTACTTAGATATATTTTATGGGCCAAAACACTTTAGTTCATCCCTCCCCCCCCCCCCCCCCCCCCCCGAAATCTAAATAACCGCTTTTTTGTGTGAAGAAAATATGTATCAAGTCAATAATTATTTAAGCAACAAATGTGCATTTTTTAAAGGGAAATTATAATTAACATTTGATACTCTTGTCATTCAAGCAATACATAAGCACGCGCTTTTTCGTAGAATTTAAGGTTACAAAGACTGTCAATTTCCCTTTAATCTGCAATACATAGAATACATGTGAAGGTTTAATGAGAAATGAGTTCTAATCTATCTCGAAAATATATGAATACAGTTTATTAACATTACGAATTTTCTTTAGATAATTTTTCAGAATGAAGTGATAAAAATTAAGAATGATAATGCATGGCTTATACAAACCGATTTACTCTTTAGTCAAGGACATTTGAATAATTTTTCGCTAATGATAAAAGCAATGAATATAACTTACGTGGTGCAGTTATTAAAAATAAGTGAATACTTTTCATCTATCGCCAAACAGAGACGAGGCAGTACTTGTAAAGATAAAATAAATTCGTGTAATTCGTCAGCTTCCAGGCATGCACGCATAGCAATAGAGAAGGTAGGGGTTTCGGGGTCCCTCTCCATATATGTTAAAATAAACGTACATGACATTAAAGCTGTAACGTTGATATTGTAATAGAATAAATGAGTACCCCCCCCCCCCCCCCCGGACTAGGAAATTGAGGTTTGTCGGAAATGCTGGAACTGTAGAAAAGCTTGCCTTATTCTACCGGTCTTAAGAAAAAGCATCACAACAGTCCCAAGATCCCATAAAACCTGAATTTACAACCTTGGGATGATCTTAGGACAAGGTATGTGCTACCCTAAAGTTAGGACAAAGTTATGGCTGTTCCCAAATTTAGGAAAGCTTCGAGAAACAGACTTAAGACTAAGACGTATCCTAGGACCTGCTTAGGGCGCACCATAGTCCTAAGATAAGTTCGTGAACATGCCTGCTGTACTCTACATATGACTTAGATTTAAGGTGGCTCACTACACCTTGATATAGATTCTCAAATCAGCAGAAAATCACTTGATTATGTAAGATAACATGATGCGTAAGAAGTATGAATTAAATAGGCGGCAAATTATGCAATTTTGGATAAAAAATTTGACTTTAAAAAATATTACCGGTACTTCAGTAGATATGTTGGATTTTAACTTATGATCTTCGGTTCACGAGCCCGGTACTTAAACAATTGAGCTATGATGATATCAAACCAAAACGATTGATACAAACACTTCAACAAAACATTTGAATCTTACCTTTTGTCCTATATAAAAAGTAAAAGTTGTGATGTAGTGAAAATTAGTAAAAATTAGAATATTTTCTTTGATGTAGATGTAACTTACTGTTGCTGGCCCCCACCTCTGCCGCGGCCTCTATTTCCTCCTGGATGTACTGTTTTTCCACTTTGTGTGATATTTTGTTGCTGATTTGGTGGGGGGCTAAGGCTGAAAATTAAGAATTTTTTTTTAAACCAGCGTCTGTTTCCATAAAACTTTTCAATGAAGTTGCGAAATGTCGTGCTAAACTTTCTCTGAATTCTATATTGGCAAATTGGATCCGTTTGTTTATAATTTGATTCAAATATACTTATGATTAAGTTATTGCTACATTTCAGATTGTTCTCTCATACAGCATTATTTTTTATGAGACATTAGGGTATCGCTTTCTGTTCGAATTAAACGTTTGCACTTAGAGATAGCCAAACAGTTTAGGTTTACAACATTGGATTATTTGTATACGATGTAACGTTACATACTGTTGCTGTTGTTGTTGTGACATTCTTTTCTTGATTCTATGGCGTAGATTTGAAAACTCAAGATGACTTCTAATATTTCAGGAATGGCCTATTTATACCAAATATTGCTTGAAAATATCCTGTCATATGTTTTCCGCTGTCGAAAACATTTGGGATTTTTTTTTCCATGAAGATATATAAAAAGATTTTAACATAGATGAAAAGTGGGAGATACTAGAGACAACAAGGGATTAAAATGATTTTATGACCCACTAAGAAAAGTAGAACGGAATGTTTTTTTTTTTTCTAAAGGGACTCTTCAATAAACTCAACATACTAGTATTTAATTATGATCTATAAAACCCTTTTTTGTATTAACTCACATCTAAGGTTACTATTTCTTTTGAGAATTTCTTTGTTATTATTTCTATTGCATCATAATTGTAAAGAATATCAAACAATTGCTATAGAAACTATGTCTTCGCTTAAATTGTCTTAACTTATCTGATATTTTATGACTTTCAAGTCGGACTTTCAAACTTTTATCATGGAATTTCAAACTTTAAAATTGTTTATTCAAACTTTTATCTTTGAAAATCCAACTTCTGAATCAAAACATTTTTTATTTCAGAAAACTTCAATTGGAATAAAAATGAAAAGAGGCGACACAGACGCTTCAGAAGACAAATTAAAAAAAACTGTTGCAGTACATTTCAAAACAACAAAAATGCGTACATTGATGCTTTATATATTTGAACACGGATGAATTTTAAGAATATATCATTTCAATTTTATATATATAGGATCTCTCATAATTTGCGATGGTGTGTGATTTTTATCCAACTCGTTGTATGTTTTATATCCCCTCGCCAAGGCTCGGGGATAGAAAACACACAACTCGTTGGATAAAAATCATATACCATCGCAAATCATGAGAGATCGTATATAAAAATTTTATTACTATAGTCATATTTAACAGAATTTAAACTATATATAAATCAATGATTTGATTCATAAGCAAATAATGATGAATTATAAAGTAAAACTGTTGACGGTTTTTTAAATTTTTATATATATATATTTTTTTTATTTTTTTTTTTTTTTGGGGGGGGGGGGGGGGTATCGGAACAATTGATTATGCTAATATATAACGCGATGAGTTCCGAAGATGAACGAGCTCCGAGTACGCAATTTACTCTTGGATCGCTATAACACGAAATTCTTCACCTTAGTACACAAGATTAGTCGTCCAGTTAGTGGTGAGTCTTCATTCCTTGTGTTTTCGTTGTATTGTTTTTTAATATTCTCAATGTTGTTGAGTCAAGCTACACAATGTTTTTTAATGGATGTAATAATTTTAAAGGTATACTTTTTCCTCATGTATGAGCAGTGTCTTGGAGCATTCTTGCACGTGGTCAGGTTTTCTTTAGAAACTAGCACACCTGTTTATAACTTAATCTGATATAACCAATGGACTGTTAAAGTTTTTCAAACATGCTGATTTTAAGCTGTGTAGCCTTTTATCTTTTTTTAAAATTTTTATTTTATATTTATTGGGGGTTTTTTTTTGGCGAAAGTGTACAATTGAACTGTACAATCTGATTTTTGTATCATTGCATGTAATCTGAATCAAAATGAGAGCTTTGGTTGTTTATAAACTATTATCACCTTCTCCTTTACACACGTTTTCCCAATGAAGTTGTGCGCGTGCCGTAACTTGGCACCATGTGTGAACCACGCCGCATTCCAAAGCTGTGAATCTACTCAACATGCTACAGAAGACAATACACACCACTGCATGTGCAGTGCGCGGGTAATAGGCAACAATTTACACGTTAATTGCTGAAAGAAATCTTTATTATATATTGGGTCCATAAACAATTAACCGCCGCCACCACTTCAGATTTGTCAGAATCAAGTCCGATTTTGATTGACACCTAAGCAGACTGAAACATATTGGTGATTACGTTGTCTTAATTTTGATTACAAGTTACATGTAATTCATCTTTACAAATCACTATTACAATTAACAATCTAATGTGCACAACAATTAAGTAATGTATATTTACTAAAAATAAATTTCAGTATATGCATGGTAACTAAATCACATATTAAGAAAAACTAAAACAAAAACATGAAAAATTCTTTAATTTACTTCATACTCAACAGTTGGAAATACAGAGCGTAAGATTGCCCCGGCATCATTTTTACCAGGCGCAAGCATCGTTTTTGAAACTGTGTCGGGGGGATCGTATATATTTTGAAATTAATATATAAATGCTAATTTTCCTTATAATTATTTTCAACATTGTCGGCAAAACTTTCTAAATGTACGTTAGCCCCCCCCCCCCCCCCCCCTCCCCCCCCCCCCCCCCCCGAAGCTACTGTACGTGCCTATTCCCATATGCTATTGTTCATATATTGTTTTGCATAATTATCGTAATAAAATAATGGTGATGAAACAAGCATGCGTTCGGTGATTCTTTTAAGAAACTGATAGAAAATACCAAATGTTTTGCTGCGTAACTTTAATTCTTATGAAATTTGATCATTATCAGTATACATGTATGATATATAGATCTGTAATATGACATCAATCAAAACAATTATCGTCAATTACTTGAGTTGTATATGTTTTATTCTACATTTCTGCAAATTTCTAAAACTATTTCAGTCTATAACTTTAATTTTTTGGGGCATAAAACACTTTTTAAATACCGCAAATAGTTTTTTAAACATCAAGAGCGGCATTCTGTTCGTTTGATCATAATAAAATCAAAGTACTGAAGGTTCTGAATGCAAGTTAAAATTGTTCGCAATTCTGACGGTAACTCTGTAGTGAAAGCATCCTAGCTGTACGTTTGTATGCATGTGTATTGTATGCGCAATGAATCATGTAACGATGTTATCAGGCGAGATATGAAGGAGTTTGCTCATGTCATATAATCTGCTTTCCACAAGAAAGCTCAATTTTGCAGAATTATATATATGCGTCTATTGTGTAAGTCTAAATATGTAAAATTTAAACAACATAATAAGAAAGGATGATAGAAATGACTTACTCTTTACACATCAGATCTAGATTTTCAACAAAATATGTTGTTTTCCTTAGTTGAGTTTCTTTTCTTGGTACATTAATAATATAACCACACATCATCGCATAAAATGTGTATTAATACATATTTTATATAATCGACAATTGTTAGAACATTTTTTTTTCTCAGAAAGAATTTGTCATTACAAAATGTTATAGTTAGGTTTAAATTGATAAGTTTTAAAAACTTTTATAAATGTAACACATACTCAATTAACAAAAGATAATGCCGATATTACAATACAAATGTATTCAGATTAGTTGACATTTTTCAGGGACAACATGCTATTCTAACAATCTCGCCTGCCATCCTGCTGCTGGAGATATGCGAAGTGCCCTGAAAATCAAAATACATAATGCTATCAACTCAGCACTTCTTGTTGATTCGGAGGACCGGGGGATATTTGTAGGGGGGCGGAGGAGAAACAGGAAGAAGAAGAGAACCAAACATGGTAAATGTTGATTGAAAAAAAAACAGCGAAAAAACGCAGGTGCTTGATTCATGAAAGATTTACTTAATATGCATATACCCCAGTGTATATAATTATATTTGATAGAAATTTTATGCGTACATGTATTTTATCAGTAAAGACAGAGAAAAAGAAGAACAAGAGGTCCCAGGGTGGGAAGGAGTCCACAGACATGAAGAACAACAGCAACAAAGGTACTCACATCAGAGTCCATGGATACGTGCTATGATATGCACATGGTGGGAAAATGTAACATTTAAACAAACTCAATAGAACATGTATAAAGTATGATAAAAAAAAATATAAAGAAAAATTACATATGCCATACTTAGTAATTAACTTACAGTTATGAAACATATACAATTAATGCAAATAAAAAAATGTACAGTATCAGTATTAATGGAAAAGATCAAATATTGCAAAACACGAAGATTTTCATTAAATATATCATTACCATTTGATTTTACTCTGTCATAACTAGCAGGTACAATGTACAAGGGAGCAGAGAGCGCTGGTTTCTTTATCATTTTTGGTTTTGGTTTTTTTTTTTTTGGGGGGGGGGCATTAGTAGTTGAAGATAAGCTCCTAACCATCCCACCCCCGAAAGTTCGGCAAAATTTGTATTCTTATTTTATTGGTTTTTTTGCCAGTCAAGATATTTTAGGGTAGGTATGTCACCTCCACTTTCAAAAACGATCAATGCAACGTATCTGATTAACTTTAGTACATATAGGCCTACAGGGTGTTCATCAGTATATATACTGTTATGTTCACTAAAGCCGCTGTTTATTGTAATTATCAATAGTATTCAACTTTATACCTGTTAAAATCATATCAAGTTTCTTTAGTAAACTGACAATTAAATCGATGACTGTAAACAAAATACCTGACATATACATGCACACCTATACTTTTGTCCTCTCATATATCGCTCTATAGGATGTGTATTGAGTCGTTTCTCTATTACGCATCGATATGTGTATTACAATATAGAAAACACAGGGCCTGGTAGTCATTGAAGGATATTAACATCAATAAAGCCAGGGGCCCGCCGGCCAGGCAACATCTGTAGTCCTGGGTTAATTCAATTGTAAAACCTACATGTTTATATTAATCTGCTCCCATAGATTGCCTACCTTGTTAGAGTTACTGCGCAAAACCGATCGCGACATCCTTATATCCTATAAGTTGAAGAACAGGTGATCTTATAAAGCCTTCTTTATTATTCTTAAAAATTTATGGTAAGCATTTTTACTTTTGCAATGGTGTTTAAAAAATTTCTGATCAGCGAAAAGTTGTGATACATGTACATGCAAATATTGAATTTCGGGCATCTGTGTTTAGTTTAATAGAAGTTACATGTATAGATCGATAAGATGTAATGTTAACTTTGTTTTATCAATTTTTATTCGCTGTTTAAGAAAAGTATAGTGGAATTAAATGAAGACTTTTAGAAGCTTATTAAATTATTGCTGTATACTGTAATTAATGCTTTACAGTTCAAAATTATTTGATCAAAGAGAAAAATGCTACTTGTACGTGTTTTATACAGGTACATGTATAACAAAAAATATCAAAATATAATGCAAAAATATCAAAATATAATGCAGGAAAAAGCTTCCAAGAAAGGAAATGTTCTAATGAGATTTAAATGTATATCGTACTAAAGAAAATATTAACACGGCCATCATCCATTTTATGCATAAGTATACACTTCACTTGCATATCTTTCTGGCATTCATCTAGCGTGTACATAATTATATATTTGATTTTATTCTCTATAAACATCGTATCCGTCATTGTTTTTACACCAGCAGTTGAACACCAGCAGCTATTGGAGGAGGACACTAAACCTCTGATTGAGTCGGGATTCTGTGACAGCATCGTCTCCTTTGGCGAGTTCATTGACCTTGACCTTGGCCGTGACCTTGACCGTGAGGAGGACGAGGGGGAAGACATCCCTCCTCTGGTGGACAGTGGCCTCACCCTAGCGCCTCTTGTGAAGTACTCATATGCGGTACCAAACATCGTTGATTACATAGAGCAGGTCGAAACTGATAACGTGAGTACTATTTTTGGCAGGTCACGTGATTTCACTGCGTATTCAGAAGTTTATCAATTTTATCTGTAACAATTGCAGTTGTTCTTTTGATTCATCGATGCATGTTCTTAACCTTAAATTCAAATGATGAAACAAGTTAAAATTGATCTAGATGCCGCTTTTTAAGAAAAAACCAGCAGAAATCGAAAAGAAACAACTTCAAGAAAAACCAAATGAAAATCTGCAACAAAAAATAACCGAAGAAAACAACCATGGTCAAACCAAAGAACCGGAAACCCAAACTTTGAACGAAAATAAAGTTAAGGAGGAAAATAACACGACCCCGGAAAAACCGGAAATGACGCAGGAAGAGGTGGACAGTGGCACTAGCTCTCCAGCAGAGGATGGCAAGGCGATGGTAATTAGTGATGAAGCAAAACTCGAGAAAACACAAGACAAAACTGAGGGGGACGAGAAACAAACTCTGGAAGAAGATGGCGTCAGCATGCAATACCAAAACGATATCGATGGCGTAGTCATCGAAACGGAACAGGTAAAGTACAGTGTCTAGCTATGTAGACATAATGTGTGTATATAGTCAGGTGAAGTAAAGTGACAAGATATGTAGACATAATGTGTGTAGTCAGGTGAAGTACAGTTTCTAGCTATGAAGACATTATGTGTGTAGTCAGGTGAATTACCATGACTAGATATGTAGACATGTGTGTATAGTCAGGTGAAAAACAGTGACTAGCTATGTTGACACGTGTGTATAGTCAGGTGAAGTACAGAGACTATCTATGTAGACATTTGTGTGTAGTCAGGTGAAGTGGTGAAGTACAGCTAGTATTTAGCTATGAAGACATATGTGTGTATTCAGGTGAAGTACCATGACTAGCTATGGAGACATGAGTGTATAGTCAGGTGAAGTACAATAACTATGCATGTGATCATGTGTGTGGTCAGATGTAGTACAATGACTATTTATGTAGACATATGTGTAGTCAGGTGGAGCACATGTGTACATTGACTTGCTGAGTATACTAAACTATGTGTAGTCATGAGTATCGGCAAAAATGTATGTTTTCATTCTTAAAAACCCTATATATTTATATTGCAAATCAGATTGACGATGAATTAAAGATTGATTCTTTGGGGGAAAATTACTTGCAAACGATCTATGTGATAGCTACATTTAATCCACTGTCTCTGACTTTTGCAGAAAACAACTGCCGTTGTCACAGAGCAACCAGCTGGCCAGGTACAGCTGAACTCTAAGGAGTCATCTCCCCTGATTAGCAAGGAGGACGACATGCCCTGCTTGTGTTGCACAATCCTTTAAGAAAGAAGTACTACAGATTTTTGTTTCGTCACATGAATCTTTCGACGGCCAGCGCGACTGGACAAATATGAAAACAATGCATGCTGTTGTGAACAAATTGGAATGCTTTTTGTATAATTTTGGAATGTTTTCTAGAAATGGTAAATACATTTAGGTGTCATTATAAAGTTTTTCATGTTGCAAAATGTATAGTTAATCAAGAAAGAATTATCATTGATATTAAATTAAATCGGAAACGCAAAGAGGTGTTCGAAAACAGAACCACTGAGGACCCCCAAAGCTGGTCACTTGATGGCTTGGGTAGTGGCAACAATGAAAACCTTGCGTTAATCATTATATTTTTATTTATTTTTAAGGCATATGATTGCTTATCTGGTGCATTTATATACTGTATATGCACTTCAAAATATCGAATGAATTGATTATGAAAAATTTCATGATAGTTATTAAAATACATTTATACAAAACATATTTGGCTCGTGGTGCTTTTAAAACAACATTTCAAGTTAACATGAATCAATAAGAATTGCAAAGTTTGTATGTAAAATATATATTTTATTAATGATATTTAATGATAATTATTTGAAACTGGACTATCATGCTATAAAATTGTGTGAATCAATGGGATATTGCTTAGATATTGTGTTGTAAAATTTCAAATTAAATGAGAGCTGTTTGCACTCGAAATATGTTGTGTTGTCTTTATGTAATCTCCACACTACATACTATATATATAACCATGTCAAGTGCCCTTGATGTGTATGCACAAGTATATGCATTGGTTTCGTCTCCACAATTCATGTATACTCTACGATGATACGTTGATATGATGATGGTTATTTTGTAAAAATGGATTTTGTAATTAACAACAATGTGTGTGTGAGTGTATGGAAATGGAGGCAGGGGATGCTTTGTGGGGAGGGAGAGTCTACAAATCTATATCAGATTAAAGCCTGATCACTGATGTTCCTTATTATAAGATTATAATAAGATTGAACTACAAAGTATACTTATCAGTGTGTGTGTGTTTTCCCCAGTCTTGATTACTGGCATACTCATTAGTTTGTAATAATCTTTGTTAATTACAAAATTTATATTTATGTTTGTTCATTTTATTACTTTAGAATCAATACTTTTTTTTTTAATCAAAACATCAGTAAAACATGATGTATAACTAATTTCAGATGGTATCTTGCAAAACTTTTCTTGAATGGACTTGAATCCTGTATTGCAAACAATTTGTTATAATGAAAGAAAAAACGTGTGCAGAATAAGAAACATGAGTAAAGCAGAAATTGTATACATGTAGTTAGCAAATTGAGACTAAAAAATTTTCGGGCTCGTCCGGGATTTGAACCCGGGACCTCTCGCACCCAAAGCGAGAATCATACCCCTAGACCAACGAGCCACTTGGGAGAGTGGGAAATAAAGCGCATCATATACATAGCAACTTTGATATTGTTTTTATTCACTTCCTGTTTCACATTGTCATTGCACTTGTGTTCGCCTGATAAAATGTCCTGGTTGTAAGTAATTACAATATATATTAAGTAAGCATTACTAGTATAACTACTCTGCTCAGCTTAGCATTACAATATATCTGTAATGTAGTGCGACATTGACCGATTTGTTGTCGCTAACGTTACCAACCTTATCCCCCCCCCCCCCTCCCCCACCACTTTTCTTATAAAGAAAATATTTCCTTTGTTACACTACATTTCTAGATGTATGCAGTATAAGTATTTGTTCTCTCATTGTTTGATACGACTAAGGTTTTCTTTAAAGCACCTTTGATGTACCAACATATCACGGTCTCGCTAACGCTCAGTCCGATAAAGGGGGACAACTCTGATCACCTTCAAGAGATTTTATATATTAAAAATTATCATTCTTATGTAGATACGACAAATATTTAATTACATCTATTTTTACATGCTTTTCTTTTGTTGCAGGGCACATAAAATTGTACTTTCTATATCTTAGAACAGAACAGATATGCTTTTATGAGTGAATATTTTAAAGAGATAGCAGTGATCGAGATATTGTTCAAGAGGTGATCATTTATCATACTGATCTTCAAAACATGGAACACAGCCACAAGGAAGCTATCAGAAAGAACTGGACATATCTTCTGGAGAACCTCATGGTCGATGATCTCCTGGACTATTTGATATCGCATTCCATTATCACGGAGAATATGAAGGAAGAAGTGGAGATAGAGAGAACAAGAAGAGAGAAGGCCACACAGCTACTGTTCATTGTACAGAAGAGGGGGCCCAAGGCCTTCCAGATCCTGATAGATGGACTAAGAGAATGTCACATGGAGTTCATAGCCGACAGATTAGAGAGCTCTGTATAAATGTTGTATACCCAATAGGCATATATTGCAGTGAAATTGTCAAAGGATGCTGATATTCAGCTACCAATGACGTACTTATTCCTTGATGGTAACTATTTGTATTTTATTGCCTGTGATGTTTATTTCACTTGAGCAACATATCTGTATAAGTATGGCTAATTAATATGTTTAAATGTGTTCATGCAGGTTTGATGTGCATGTGTGTGGCTATTATTTATATATGTTTGCTATACAATAAGGTAGTCTGTCCCAGTAATTTCCTTCTTCACATTTTACCGAATACAAGTATGTGTGTGTATTTGGATATTAATAAACTGTTTACCAATTCAGACTAAATTCATTTGAAAAATTGTGCAGTGTTTCAAAAAAGCTCGAGCTCTGAGTTGATAAAAGTTGCCAAATTTTCATATTAGAAATCCTTGTAATGAAAGAATTTGTTTGCATTCTTCAACTTGTCGATTTCAATCTATTTAATAAAAAGAAAACATCTTTGAAGAATTCCATTATATCAAATTCAATTTTAATTGTTTTTTAATAGGTATGTATATATTTTATCAATTAGTAATGAGAACTGACAAAAAGTGAAGTTTTTGGGAAAAGAAGAGTAATTTACAACAAGAAACATGCCAGCTCTTAATACTCTATTTTTGATTTTTTATCAAAGTAATGAGAACTGACAAAAAGTGAAGTTTTTGGAAAAAAAGAGTAATTTACAACAAGACAGATGCCACTCTTAAGACTCAGTGTCTTCTATTGTAGACACATTGCATGCTATTTTTACATTATGGTACATGTTTTTATGATATTCAAATAATACTCTTAACAAATAAAAGTTTGTTAAATAGATATTCAGCCTGTCAGGTTTATTTGTTATTGGATATACCAGAGACATAAATAACATGTTATTTATGTCTCTGGATATACTCTTCAAAGTTTTTTTTCCGTCCAAAAATTATCATTGCTAACCAAGAGTTGCATCAATCGCAACTTAAAAGACTTTTTTCAGAGCTCAGAAAAACACCTTAAATGTATTAACATCACAAAATGCGAGAATTTTATACAAAACGAAGTTGATTCCCATCAATGTTAGTATTATCTAGACAACCTTGAAAGTCTCGTCTGGTTTAGTTTAGGTTAGGTAATTTAAATTTGATGATTTTGAAGTTTAGCTCAAATCTCTACAGACTATACATTGCCCTTTATCAATGTTTACCATATTCAAAACAAGAATTATGAAAAGGGGGGCTGTCATGGACGCCTATGTAATACATTTAAGGTTGTTTTTCTGCTCGTCGGAAAGACACCAGAAGTTGCAATTGGAGTTGGATTTGTAACTCTCTTCCCCTTGTTATATACAATAAATAGAACTAAGCTTTGATTGCAAAGAGATGTTCCTAAATTAGAGTTTCATTAAAGAAACTTTAGTATATATGTAATTACAAACCATTAGACTTTCTTTAACCACTACGCAATTTCCTTACATTTGATGAAAGCTGGGTCTATAGTTAAAAGTATATTTCTGCATAATTAAAATTTTATAATTTGTTATTCAAGTAATTCAAAAGCAACCACATTCAAACATTCCTTATTTATGTTTTGAAAATGTGAAGTTCAAACCAATTTGGTTAACATTGCAAGCGCCAGATAGCTCATTTCATAGAGCACCTGACAAGGGATTCAAGGATCCCAGGTTCAAATTTCGGTTTGGTCCGTCATGATTTCTCCCATCCCATTACACAGAGATATTAACCAATAACAATACATGTACTACCATAAATATATATAAAAAAGGAAAAGATTTTAGGTATTAAAATATTTTTATAAAAATAATATCACAGAGAAAAAACATATCATTATAAGGTGGAAATATTGTACATCAAAATTGATAATCCTTTAGTTAATACATAAAAACATAAATTCGATTTCTAATACACATAATATTTAATAAGTCTACATCAAAAAGAGCTCAGTCAGTGTGGAAGCTCCTCCAGAAGTTAGGAATGGTTTCGACAGCGAGGAGGACTGCAGTACGACAGTTAGCAGAGAAGTCATCCTGCTGAGTATGGACACAGATGAGTCGAGCTGGATGGCGGGAACCAAGGAGTAGTGGCTGGCCACCACTGCTGACCCCCCAACTGGACGACGTCATCGTCCAGGGTCGAAACATCCTTAGCTAGGAAAGTTGGCAACCATCTAAAGAAGTTAGAACCAGGCAGAGAAAGTGGCAGATATAAGTCAGGCATGTGTGGGGTGCCAGGACTTACATGTAATTAGCGGAGTAGATCTTAATCATCTGTAAGTTACTTCAGATTCCTTATATTTAATATTGATCAAAGTCTTAATCTAAAAGAGCTCATCATATAGCTTGTTTAAAGATGATTATTGCTGTTACAATCACAACAATGGCATCAACCCAACAATTTAGAATGTTAAAAAATGTATAATATTAAAATTGTACATGAATATACAACAGAAGGTACCCGATATGTATAACATTAGGAATTTGTATTGTAGTGTTCATGATTCCAAAATGTCCTTACAACAGAAAAAACAAACACTTGCAGACATGCAAGTTTCAAGAATTAAAAGACATTTGTTCATAAACCGAGTACTACACTCCTTCGACCTTGTACAATTAGAATCTTGAGATTTGGAAGCAAAACATGATATAAATGCAAGCTTTTGAGAAGAAAAATACCATTGCGGATGATATAGCAATTAAAATAAAATATCATGATTTAAAACAGCTGTACCATATTGGAAAATTCAAGACAACTGATTGTCGTGCCATTCTCCAAATAATTATCTCTTTGTAAGTTTATTTATCTTTACCATGCAAATTCTCTGTCCTGACATGAATTACAATTTGTTATTTTGGAATTCTTGCTTAAATGCTTACGAAAAACACTTTTCATCTAGTTATATACGATGAATGTACAGTCAAACTTCGTTATCTCGAACAAGATGGGACTGTTTAAGAACTTCAAGATATCCAAGTATTCGATATATCAAGGGTAAAATACTTTTAAAAAAATAGTTGGGACTTACATATCACTTTGACATATCCAGTGATTTGTATTCGAGATATAAGTGTTCAAGATATCGAAGTTCAACTGTATTTTACAAATATTCATGAATCTAAGAAACAAACTGCTCAATTCCTGACATTTCTGATTCGACAGTGTTTGTTTACAGCTGAAATATTCGTTCTAGTTCCACACTATCTACATTAAGAGAGGTGTCTCTCACAGCTTCTAGAAATTTCCTAACAGTAGCCTGTCTGCCCTCTTTGTTTCTCCAGGCAATAAGCATCTGGAATATCTGTGTTTGGACACTGGAGCTGTGGTTCATCCTGATATGTTCTATTTGTGTGTTTGTCAACCCCAGGCTCACTCCTAGGAGCTCAAAGTCGGCCCCGATGTATTTGCTGACTAACAATAATTCTCTGTCTGTGGGGGGTCTATCTGTAGTCTGAACTGCTGCAAGAAAAAAAAGAGAAAAAAAATCATCACTATGTCTATAATACTGCCACCACACACCTTTTTCATATAATTACATATAGTTTTTTAATGTAAAAATTAGATATCATTGTACAATAAAAGAAAAAGGAGCAAGAAACCATTTCTTTTAAAGGTTGCTGCTATGCAGCTATCTGAAGATAACTTTTTTTTTTTACAAATTATAAGATTAGTAAAAGAGGTTTAGCACATTTAGTATTAATACAATTTCACCAACAATACAGCACTGTTACAAACATCAGATAATTTTAAAAATTTTACAATAGAAATGCAAATTATAAAATTACTATTATAAAAAAAGTTCTTGTTATCTTAAATGACATTGATAAAATCTTCAAGTTTTGTGAGGAGCACATTGAAAAAATGATGAATATGAAATGGATATATAAAATACAATATTATATAAGACAATAATTTTCATCATTTTCATTGTCTGAAAGTACATCACGTGACATTCGTCCTTCTCCGATATCGACACGAAAGCGTCGTCTGCGGAATATGATATCGCACGACTCTGCAGTATCAACAAAAATAGGCATTGTAAAGACATTGTACCAATGGGAATTTTTAAATACAAAATATCAAAAATAACATTTTGCGAAATATTCTTCTATCTTATTCCCTTTATCTATAATCTCTAATTTTCGTTGTTTTAAAACTGATATTGATAGCCTACTCTCCGTTCACTTAGTGCATCATCAAGAGACAAATGACGTCATAGTAAGCTGTGCAGCAAGATCAGCCTCTTGCTACTATACAATATATACTGTAGGCTTTTTTTAAAAATGATGACGGCTTTGTAAATAATGTCGTATGTTAGTATTGATTATTAAAATAGGGATAGCTTGAATTGGCAATTGATGCGTTTAGTATTTTAAGGGATAGCAGATTATTTTGACATTATAATGTACAATTCCCTGACTTTTTTGTCTAAACAAAATTCTTGACATTGTAAACTTACCGTAAAATATTTCAATTAGCAGGTGTTGTATTTTGACTATTTTCAAATGCTATTGAGTACCAGTTTATCTGCATTTATTTAGCATTCTTATAGAAAATATAACCTTTTCTACCCTGTGCGATATACACAGAAAATTCGCCTAAACATGTGATATAAACCCTAGAGGTGTGATATAAGATTTATATAATACCCCTCTCCGGCAATCTTTGGATGTTATAGCACACCCCTTTCCGTTAATCATCGGCTATTATGCCGTAGAGTTCGGTATGCGTTGTTCAACTCTGATCTCCGAGTATGACGTCAAATAGTTACCTCGACGTCAACTTGGTATACAGACAGCTGGCGCAAAAATTTCAGAGAAGTTTATTAGAGATGGAATATATAGAGACGGAGCGATTCGTTAACAATAATCACACATGATGTTTTTTAATGTTTCTTTAATATTTTCTATACATACATGATATATAAATCATAACATGGCAATTTTTATATTGCATCCTAGCTAAATTAGCCCTCGGTCGCTGTATATCAGCCCTCAAGCCTAACGGCTCTCGGGCTGATATACATATGTACATGGACCTCAGGCTAATAAAGGATGCAATATAAAAATTGCCATGTACAGTGTAATAATCTATATATATCAAACTGATAGTTGAAGATATTTTTCCATTTCACCAAAAGCATAATAAGAATAGCAAGTTTACAATATTCAAGCAATATCTTTAACTCAACGTGTGATTCCTCTATAATATTATTACGAGTGTGAACGCATCTGAAATGGACAGATTTCTTCAAGTGTATGCTGCACTCTCTGTTTACACCTAAATGCATTGCATTTTCTGGTAGAAATCATGACTAGGACTATCAAGTGCCCATTTTCATGTAAACAGTTTTATATATTCAAATATTAACACCACCCAGTTTCTTGAATTAATGGAAAATGAGTTGTCACAGATTAGATACCGTTATATTTTTAAAAATTCTCTTGCGTCAGGTTTATAAATTTTCACAAAAAGATATACTTTATGTTCATACACAAGAGTAGGCGAAATAATGGAAAAATATACGACTTAATTATTCTTATTACAAACCAATGAATCTCTGCTTTATGATTCAATCCAATACCGAAACAGAAGCAGCAAATTAAGCGGATCAAGCATTCCTTCAAGCCAATTTGTAATATGAACATGTAGTTTGTTAATGTTTTAGTGTACAAATTACAAAAGCTTGCCTGCAAGATTGAAAAGAAAACTTCAATGATCCTATATCCCCTCTTTAGAGGAAAAATTAAAAAGGAAACTTACCTCCTGACATTCTGTTCGCTGTTTCACTCTGACAATGTATAATTTGCCTGGAATAGGATTGAGATGAGTTCAGAGATTTGATGGGAAGCACCCGTAAAATGAGACTGTGTTATAAATAAGAAAGACGTGCAACATTAACGTAGTGATCATGAAACAATTATTTTAATACCTGATACAAAGATAATTTGATAAGCAAACCCTTTTTATCATGCAAAAACAGGTTATCATAGACATTACATAGACACATTGATCTTACATATGATGATCATTTCAACCTACCTTAGAAACATCAAAACACGCCGTCGACATTCTACTTTCGGTTTGTATTCAAACTCTTCAGTTTCTAAGGTAAATTTTGTCTACGCAGACCAGCCACGGGCAAGGGTTTGGTTTGAGGGGCGTCACGCCTTCTCTGCATAAACTCGCACAGAGCTTTTCGGATGACATGGGCATACATGCTGTTTGCTATTTGTGTAATATATAGCGGTGGAACTTTTCTGGACCAAAAGAGTGAAATTCTCACTGACTTCTCTGCATTTTATTTGAATATCGTACCCGATGCAATAAGGATGCACTTAGCAAATGTGCTTGCTTTGTCGTTTATATTAGCTTTGGCTAACTCTGCGGGCAATGAATGTGACAAAGCCGAAGCTTTGGCTAACTCTGCGGGCAATGAATGTGACAAAGCCGAAGAATGTAATTCTGGACATGAGAAATCTAAATATTCTAAAGGTATGTGTAGTAATTACAGAAATTGTTTTTATGTCAGACAGTGTAAAAATATGTGATAAACTTTTTCCATTCCGTAGCCTATACCATTCTTCTGCTATAGATAAGATAAATAAGAATGTCATTATCATTTATAAACCATTGATAAAAGCAGTACTTATGAAGTAAAATAAGTATTTAAAATTTTATTAATGTTTGTTAATTAGTTTTTATGAAAATTAAGTGTTTGTGCTGTATAGGGTTGATTAAATGAATTTATGATAATACAACGCTCATAATTACATGTAGTTCTAATTTCCATTCATTCACAAGTTAATATTCTTATCTAATTTCTGTTGAAATTGTAATTGGGTAGGAGAAATAATGATGGATTCGAACCCTGCGTAATCTCAGGGAGGTTCATATTTGAGATTGAAAAATTTTGACCAACGTTCATCTCTTTGGAAGAGATGTCTGTCAAAATTTTTAGTCTTAACGAATCTTGTTGAGATCATTCAACCCCTGCCTCCTGAATCTCTAGTCATGTACTCTACCAGCTGAGCTATCTTCTACCGGTAATTCAACCAGTCTGACAGTCACAAAATTAAAGATAATACTAATACATGTATTATATTAATCAAGTTAATAGTTCAAGATTCTGTAATTTAAGATTTCTTATCTTAATCCATTTTCACCTATGGGGGAGATACATTAGAGCAGGGATGTAACAAGTAGAAGCATTAAACTATAATTGCATTAAAACCACCATGCTCAAAAGTGATGAGAATTTGATTCAGAAGTAAATGTTTATTACATGTATTGGTTACTGGAATATCAAACTTACTTTCTACATATTCTAAATAAATGAACTTTGTTTTTTATCTGTATCAAAGAGGAAAACCAAGGAAAGTGGAAGAAATACCTGAAAAAGATAGAGAAAGCTGTTAAAGAATACAAAGATTGTACACAAGATGAATGTAGCTGTCACAGAAGGTATGACATTAACAAGAAACCCATTACACTCAGAAACCATCAAAATGTTAATGTGAGTGTGAGGGTTAATGTATTTAAATTTGAATAGGATGTTGTATATAGATAATATTCTCAAATCAATACTTCGTGGTTCATTGCTGTAACTATCCATTAAAAACACCTTTACATACAAATGAATGTCATAATGACTAATGCCTGTCGGTTTGTGCACTGTGCAGATTATGATCAGAATAAGTCAGGTGTCACCATATAGCTATATTGATTATGCAGTGAATATTCACAGTATCCTTTAATGAGAAAGTTATGAACATGGAAACATTTAAACACAAATACTGCTTATGAGTTTCATACTCTGGGTTCCCAGAGTGCATGCAAACTCTTACCTAGCAGATGCTGACCTCTAAGATAATGGTATGCAAAAATATTTGCATATATATAAGGAGAGAAATTGTTTTTTGACAGATATATTTAGGTGGTTTAGAAAAAAAAATTAAGAAGATATGAATTCAGATTGATAATTATGTAAATTGTCAATTGAATAGTTCATTACGACAGTATTGCACACTTTTATATACAATGTATTTGAATTTTAAAAATTGCTTTAAGTCTGTTCTAGACTACAATTTGAAATGAATTTATTTTGTTTTATTGTTAAAAGTGTTATAGAGGAAGATTTGGCTCCCTGGAAGAGTGGAATCACAGAGGAGGTTTTCAACACAGCTAAAAGCAATAACTATGGCTCCCATTATCAAATCATCAATCACAAGTTGTACCGAGAGGATAGCTGTATGTTTCCAGCAAGGTGTGTACAATATTTGCATGTGACAGCTGCATGTAGACACACAGTAGTTTCTTATCTCTCCAGAGTTCATAATTCTACAAAGAACTGATATAAATTGTGCAGGTCATTAACAGAAGGGTCTGTGAGAGGTCACACAAGTTTTATCTTATTCCATGATTATATATTGTATGTCAGAAATTCACAAAAAAATACATTATATATATGTAGAACATTCAAGAAAGTTTTTGTCTTTTTTATCCTTAAAAGTTATTTCATTAACTGTATAGTAAAATTAAATAACTGCATGGACAAAGTATGAATTCAGAGTATGTGTGGTTTCTCATAGAAGAAACATTTTGAAAGTTGTCGACATTTAATCTTAATAAGAGACATTTTGAATGTTCTCTATATTAAATCTTATCAATATCTGTAAAAATAAAAATAAACATCATGACGAAAATGTAAACTTTTAGACTACAATCTACAAATGAAGTCTATTCTTGCTCAGTTTCAATTTTTCCTCAAACTCTCTCTTATCCTATACTCTTCTCTCCTATACCAGTAAGCTTACATGGCATGGGCTATACCTGTAATTTTTTTCTCTTTTCCAGGTGTAATGGGAATGAGCATTTCATTCTAGAGGTGATAAAGAAGCTTCCAGACATGGAGTTTGTGATTAACACCCGGGACTGGCCTCAGATCTCCTCACGCCAACAACCCATACCTGTCTTCTCCTTTAGCAAAGTGGTCAGAATTTCTTTGTTTTCTCATTATGTATTTATACATCATCAGAAGCCATGGTCCGGAGCCAGTGGCTCTCTCCTCCCTTTGACTGCTTGTGCTTATAGCCTTATAAAGTATCATAAACTTCAACATTCATGCATAATATGTGACATCGCATTTAATGTGCATGTATTTGAATTGTGTATGTTGTGCGCTGTGGCTGCATTAGCAATAATTACTTGATTGCATCAATGGTGAATCTCGAACTATGCTCTACTCTTTTTGATTAATGAGCTAGGAAATAATCTTTTCTTATGCAACCACAGCCAGATGGGAGAGGATCATGCATATCGATTGGCCTTGATTTGTAACGATTAGCTTTGGAGGATGCCATTGGTGATGTCCAGTATTATTTTTGAGACCTTCACTGCTAAATAAAAGTCTTAATGTTCGACATTCTTTACTTATATCCTGTAGTAATATTTCTGTGTCATTGAAAGATATTGTACGGTTCAAACACCTTTCAGTTTATTAGTCTCAGAACATTAACTTTACTGGCAATGATAAAAATTTAATGAACAGAATGTGGTAGATCAACTATTCCAATATCAACTACAGTAACTATAATTCAAACTTGATATGTTTCACAGACTTATAAAATGGTTATGAATGTGATTAGCAGAAATGAGTGGCAGTGAAAGTGTTATTGATTATTTGTTCAAGTATAAATACATTGGTTAATTTCATAACTTTGGGAGAAAATGAAGTGTGTTAAAGGAAGATAACTCTTACAGCTTCAATAAATGGTATTCTATGATTGAAATTAAAGTAGTGTACAATGCATATGTAAATTAGAAAAATCTCTGCATGAAATATAACGCTACTGAAAAGTGACTAAATTAGAGGGTGGTATGTTTTTTTAAACTTTAAAAAAGGGTCAGGGAGATGTCTTTTGAGGACTAGCTACTCCTATAATGGGAGGTAACTCTAATTATGTAGTTGATAGAGAATTTCTCAGGTAACACAACATGTTTGATTGTTTTACAGAGAGGACAGAGTCATGACATCATGTACCCTGCCTGGACATTCTGGGAAGGGGGACCAGCTGTGTGGCCTATCTACCCCACAGGTCTGGGGCGCTGGGACGAACAAAGAGAAATCATACCCAGGTATCAATATCATTAATGTTGCCATTCACAATTATCATGATTGTCTCATGTTTATGGCCAATAACAAATTAATCTTTAGTTTCTCAGGCCAAAAGTTTCAAAATATAATGTGACAGGCAGGTATTTTATTCTAAATTCTATTGAAAGATTTGCAAAGGATAGCTCACTGGTACCTCAATTTTTATAGTTTAATTACATATAAAAATTAAATAAAATAAGTTATTCCCCTTTTCAAAATGGCAATAGAATCTCACCTCAATGCATCATGATAGAGTACAATACATTCATTTTTTTTTTTGCCTAAGTAATGTTAATATAGTTTTGACAACTCTTGGTAATAAATGAATTTTGTATTTGTATGTATAAATATTTAGATTTACAGTTGCTTATTACATGACTGTAAACCCAAAATTTGGTAGATACACTACTGCATATATATCATTGCTTGTAAAATTGATAAAAACATGCGATTCATTAAAGAGCTGCCAAAAGTTGGCCATGGGAGAAGAAGAAAAACAAGGGGTTTTTCCGCGGATCTCGTACAAGTTCAGAGAGGGACCCTTTGATTCTGCTCTCTCGTTCCAACCCAGAACTGGTTGATGCTGAGTACACTAAAAACCAGGCCTGGAAATCTGAGGCGGTGGGTATAAGAACTTACAATCAAAGTGTGATTGTAATCACTGTAGTTATATATTCTCAAATGAAACTTGAACCCAATGCATCAGGCATTGCAAGCCAGTACTCTGAGCCAAAGCTACTGAAACTTGATATATTGATTGATATTTATACAACTTTTAATCTCTACATTGTAAGGTACATGTATGTTTTAACACTATAATGTGCAGACAATTTTTGTAAATTGTTTTGAACAAACAAAATTGATTATTTTACATTAAAAGTTTAAGCTTTAATTTAATATCAAGATAAATTTTCCTGCTGTATTTGCAGTAAAAGAGCTTTTAATTGCTATTAGTAATAGACCTTTTAAAATGGTAGCACCATTTTTTATTGACAAATATACACCAGTATATCAGCACTATTTGATGTTAACTTCACAGTTTTTGTTGTTTGTGTTAGCTTATTGACCATGTGTTTGATTTTGACACAGGACACACTGCACAGACCACCGGCCAAGGAGATCCGACTGGAGGATCACTGTGACTATAAGTAAAGACTTACAGATCATACTGTAATACATGTATAATCTTACGCTAGAGAACTAAACATACATGTACTAAACATCACGTGAATACAAGTAATTTTACAGATCATACTTTGCGAGTAGAATTCTTAAATACAAAAAATTAAACTCAAGTATTGCTGTGACTGTACAAGTAATGCCACCCTTTTGTATCCATATACATGTATATCTTACTGTAGGATACATACATGTACCAGTAAAATGATTAAAATGACTATTGGTTAAATATTTAATGAAAACACAATATAAAAAATTAGTATTTATATTGGATAAAAGATTTGACTGCATTTTATCTTTGATCCACCTAAGCTTTTCTAAAGAATTCAATGTCATCCATCAATTTTTTTTTTATCAAAATAATCATGATCATAAATGGGTTAGATGAATTGCTACATCCCTAACTCATAACATTTAGGTAGTGCTACCTTTTGATTGGAGTTAGGGGAGGACTGTTTCCTGTTGTATTTAGTACTGTGATCTCCTTATAAACAGATACTTGTTCAATTTCCGGGGAGTGGCAGCCAGCTTCCGTTTCAAGCACCTGTTTCTGTGTGACTCTGTCGTCTTCCATGTTGGCAGTGCTTGGTTGGAATTCTTCTATCCTGCCATGAAGCCCTGGGTACATTACATTCCTGTCAAAGAGGACTTGTCTGATGTTAGGTAGGGGACTACAGCAATCTACCTATATCTATGTAGCTTCAAGTCTGTAGCTCCCAGCACGAAATTGGATTGACAAGCCGGGAGCTACAGTTCCTTACTTGTTACAAAGTTGCAATTTACAGCGCACAAAAACTTGCACTTGTTTTGGACCCATTAATCTTCATCAGTTTGAAAAATGATCCATGGATTTTTACATATTTTTATCATGATTTTAGTGCCTGAAGTTCAGATTTTGCTAAAATATTAAGCATACTGATACTGAGTGATATTTCCTTTCTTTTTACAGAGACCTTCTGGAGTTTGCAAAAGAAAATGATGATGTGGTCCATGAAATTGCTAAAAGGTATACTGCATGTATTTTGAAAAATTTATTGGCAATTTTTAATTCAGTGTTTAAAGGACACCAATTGACAGCATAATATCTCAGATATCTTTACCTTTAGTATTATGAATTACATGTAAGATACAAGTGTCAGACAGCATTTGAAAATGTGTTGAGCATTGGCAGAGGAATCATTGCGCATTATTTCTGAAACAGCTATTTACGAATTTCAAAAAAATGGCATATAAACACTTTTTGGTTTTCAGTAATAATATATGTTTAAAGTGACGAAACTGATTTCTTTTTCTGTTTTACAGGGGTCGGCAGTTTATATGGGACCATCTTAGGATGGAGGATGTAACTTGTTACTGGGAGACACTGCTGAAAAAGTATGCCAAACTTTTAAAATTCAAAACAAAGAAGAACAAAAATTACAAGCAAATCAAATAGAGTTTCTTACTACATTTTTACAATTTTTAATAAAATTATATATTTGATATACAGGAATTTCACATATGAAATTTATTTTTGTGAATTTTATCTTTCTTTATACAACTATATATATTAAAATAATTTATGTTTATAAATGTTAAAAGTGACTGTAATTATCGTTTGTGTGGTACAGTATAGCATGTATTTTACCTAATAAGACCATATCAGGGTCAATAACTCTGTTATGTTATTTAATTGTCAAAAATATTTTATCTCTACTGCAACCAAACATTTAATAATCATTTACATTATTTTTAGTATAGTGGAAAATACAAATTTAACAAAGATAAAGAACATTTAATTTGTTTTTCAAATTGTGTTTCTTTTGCATGACAATACAGCCATTCTCAAAAATGACACTGTTAACATTGGTGACTTATCATTTTATAAATCAATTTGAAAATTAAAATGCCATTCTTAAAGTTGTGATATGTGAACCCTGTTCTATATGTAAATTGTAGATTCTTAGTGGTATTCTGTTATTCTATGTGAATCCATGTCAAGAAATCCTGTGTAACATAAAACATGCCAATCTTTATTGTAACTTAATTTTGTTAATCAACCAATACTTGGTGCTTATATATTGTGCTTGTTAGATGAGAGAAGAATGATTGTTAGAAATGATTTGCCGCCAATAATAAAAAAATTACATGACAAACAGCTTTTAATAGTTTTTTTTAACCGGGTTTTCAAAAGGAAAAATCCGGTTATTGAAATGGTGAAAATGGCGGGTGGGCGGGCGGCTGCCAAAAGGGTACCTTTATTGTATGGATAACTCCTCCTACAGCTTTCTAGATAGGAAGCTGTTCTTTTGCAGATTAATAATACATGTATCAGAGGTATGCATATTGCTAGGATTTTGATTTCTGAATATTTATGATAAAAATACTAGTTGTTGAACTTAGTCATTTTTGGGCAAAATATTGCAAATAGGGTACCTCTATTGTACGGTTAACTCCTCCTACAGTTTTCAAGATAGGATTTTGCTCTTTTGCAGATCAATTGTACATATATCAGAGGTGTGCATATTTCTAGGGTTTCGATTTCTAATAATTAATGAAAAAATATCAGCTTGAACCTAGTCATTTTTTGGCAAAATATTGCATATAGGGTACCCCTATTATACGGATAACTCCTTCTACAGTTTTCAAGATAGGAATTAAGTTGTTCTTTTGCAGATCAATTGTACATATATTAGATGTATGCATATTGCTAGGGTTTCGATTTCTAATAATTAATGAAAAAAATACCAGCTGTTGAACTTAGTCATTTTTGGCAAAATATTGCATATAGGGTACCCCTATTGTTCGGATAAATCCTCCTACAGTTTTCAAGATAGGAGGTTGTTCTTTAACAGATCAATTGTACATATATCAGAGGTGTACACATATGTGGTTTAGCTCCTTTTGGCACATTTCTGTGCTGAATTCAGGGCATAAGCCAAGGGGTTATTGTTTATTTTTCTGCAGACAGGTTTGATGATATCTCATGTGCTTCTTCTTTTGTGAAATAAAGGTCACTGGGTCAAGGTCATTAGCTGGCTCATATTTTATCTTTATCTTATTAAAGCATTTGTTGTGCTGCTTTCTTATCAGTACAGTGGCATCTCACCTTCGCAATGACTGAATTTATAGAAGACATTTTCTTGTTGCATGCATGCATTTAAATCCCCACACATTAATGCCCTCCAAGAATAACATGCAAGCCCACTCACTCGCATATAGGTTACTTATATACCATATATATAGCGGATTATATTAGCAGGTGTGAATTTTAAATGTATATAAAATTTGAAATTTGTAATATGAATTGGTTAAATTCCTCCTACTCTTATAAAATGAATTTTTAACTTATTGGATATAACATTTTTCATTATCATATAATGAATCAAAATAGTTTAGTCCTGGCACTTTGCTTTATGAAAGGCGTTTTACTGTACATACATACACAAGCTTTATTTTCAATTTGGTATTAATATCCAAAAGCAGAACCCTATGAAAATTACCTGCTATAACCTCAGATATTCCATACATCATCAACTTGCACTGCACAGTAAAAACCCATAACAATATCATAGCATTTGGTTTTATTATGAACAATATAATACTAACATTTGATATATCTATGCCAATTTAACAGTGTATACCAGTCCATGTTTCAATAAGCTACAAGTACATGTTTATAAATATACATGTACATTCATGTCAGATATTCTTGCATTATTCCTAACTCTGCAAACAAATACTCATTTGTAACTTTTGTATATTCATATGCACAAAAAAAAGACAACCTCTAGTTGCAAAAAGTCCTCAATGATGATGATTTCCAAGCAAGAAGGAAATCTGAATTCCTCAGGACAAGGAATAAAGCATTAATAAATAAAATATATGTAAATGAAACACTGTCAGAATGATCCAAGCATATCCAATTCAAAACTAGCATGATTGAATGTACATGTATTTTATGGATATCCACAGTTTGAAATTTGGCATATATTCACCTAATATTACATTATTGATTATAAAATAACTGATTTATAGTGTCACGATTTCAATAAATTCTCCCAAAGAAGGTGGGCATATAGACCAAAAAAAAAAAACATAAACAAACAACAGAATCAGTGAATTAAGTTTGTCTAACTACCCTTAAACCAAAACATTTCAATGAACTGAATATATATATTACAAAGAAATCATAAAAATTGAAAATTTGAATAAAACATTATATGGTACTGAACTGGTGTTGTATTATCTAATACATGTACTGATATTACAATAAAAATTTACAACACAATTTTTAGAGAGAAAAGAGGCAAGCAAACATCTATTCTTTGTACTAGTTTCACATACATTTTTATATACCAGAAAAACATGCATGTAACAATATCATAGATCAGAGACACAAACTTGATGTAACAAAACAGCTTGGAAAATTCATGATCAACAATTATGAAATGTGAAACAGCTAGCAGCTGTACTGTGTATGCAATATGACAATAGCACTGATTTAAATTTTGGTAACAGCTTAAACAATCTTTCAACGATGAATGAACCTCACTGTCCTGAGTATAATGCTGAACAACCCTACTCCCAGTCATCATCATCATCATCTCCACCCCTGCCACCTCCAGACTTTGGGGGAGGCGGTATCATAGAAGCAATCTTGTCCATTGCACCACCTCCCCCAGTTGGAGGTGGAGGTGGAGCATCAGAGCTTTCATTACCTCCCTTGCCTCCTCCCCCACCACCCCCTGAAATCCCTTTCCTTCTCATGGTCAATCTGGTGAAGAGGTCGCTCATCAAATCGCCCCCACCCCCACCGCTGGGGGCCACCACCTCTTTCTCTTCTTTCTTTTTCTTTTTCTCTAATTTCCTATCTTTGGCACTCTTTAGCTTGGCTCCACCTACACCTCCTGCCTTACGTATGGCATCCAGTAAACTAGACCTAGAGTCACTTGGCTCGGCAACCTCGGCAGGAGCCGATTCTGGTACTGCACTGGGAGGTCCAGGGGGTGGGGGAGGGGGAGCTTCTGGGGCTGTGGGTGGAGGAGGAGGAGGAGGGGGTGGAGGTGCCCCAGGAGGGGGTGGGGCTGGAGCAGATGGGGGAGGGGGAGGTGGGGGAGCACCAGGGGGAGGTGGTGCAGCTACACTGGGAGGGGCCTGGGATATTTCAGGAACAGAAGGAAGAGTTTCTTCAGGGATCACTGAGGGTAGGTCAGGAATGTTACTGCCCAGAACAGACGGAGCTATGGATTTTTCTTGGTCTAATACAAATGAGAGATCATCCGCAACACCTAAAAAGAATGATTGTATAAATCAGTGATGACATTACCTTAGTTTTTAATAATAAACAGTAACTAACTTTTTAGTTAAAGCTTCAATTTATTAATCACTTCAAAGGATATATTGTACTTTTTTCAACAATACTCAATTTCTTTATCCCTGTGGTTAATTACAGTAGAAGTAGTGATAAAAAGTTCATGTATAAGAAATACATCTACACTCTTAACAAATGCACATCTAAATGTTGGTTGAAACTCTAGCAAACAATTTATAAAATACATATGTACCCTAGAAACAAGTACATGTGTTAGAGAGTCAGACACATAATATTTTACTGTAAGTATAAGTATACCTGGTAAGTTGGGCAGGAAGTCAGGGACAGCAATCTCTGGGAAGTCAACGATGACCGGTTTGAAGGAGATGTCGTCCACCTTCTGTCCCTGTAGTCCCTCGTTGGTGGTGATAGTGGTGGGAGCCGCATCAATTTCACTCTCCTCCTCCATCGCCGTGCGTGTCTTCTTCACCACTCCCAGAGGATCCAGCATTGTGTATTGCTTATATCTGGACATACAAACAACTGCATTGTACAATTTGAAGCTTAATTTAACATGTATGGTTTTTACAGACAAAATATAAAGATTAATTATCAAAACTAAACACATTTGCAACTCAAAATTACCTTTCCAGCTTGACCATAAAAATGGAGTGCTCAAATAAGAATAGATTGAACTCTTCTAAATTAGTAATAAAATCACTTAATTTCACAAGGACCAATTTTGTAAACTGTCAATTATATACAAGTTCATGGGGACCTTATTTTGTGGATTCATTTTCAAATATAAAATATTTTGGATCAAATATCATAATTTTTGAGGATGTCAATTCATGGATGAGCTCTACCCAAAGTCCAAGAAAACTGAACCACCGCAAATATTATTGATTCCACGGCATACTGTAAAATGCATTTTTTCATTCTGAATTAATTGCCAAATTGTTTTACATGTAACAGCAAAATGCAATACTCACAAGTTCTCTGAGGTGTTGAACAGCAGAAGTGAGCTGATGGAGGGGATTGATTTTGGTAATCCTCCAAGTCCATCCTTCTGGCTGGCATCATTTTTATGCTTCAGTTTAAGATGAACATTGTAGAACTGTAATTTCTCCTTCAAGGATTTATCATCAAGTCCCTTGAGTTTGGAGGATACTTTGTAATGTGGCCGTTTGATTTCCCGAAGACCATTGCTGCTCTGTAGGGGAAATATCAGACCATACTCCTCCAAGTCTTCAGACACTGGGTATTTAGCAGAGGCAAACACTTTGGTGGCTTTATTGCTGCCTTTGATTTTGTCCACTTTGGCCTGGGCTAGGCTTATCCTGTCATTGACTCTCTGGAGTCTTGTTCGGTTCTCATTGAGTTTGTTGCTGATGTTTTTAAACACTTCATTGGCCACTTGGTCCAAATAATTCAGGGAATCTGCTATCTGATGAACAGTCTCTTCACGTCTTAGGTCTGGTGGTACATTTGGGATGTTGAAGTTTTGACAAGACATTTCAGGCATCTAGAACTATCTAAATAGTCTTAAAAATATGAAATTATGCATTTTAAACTAGACTCAATGCATTGATTCTGTTAATAGTATAGTTTGATTTGATCATGAAACTCAGAAAGCAACTACTATTATGTTTCTCGTTATTATTCCTAGATTATGATTCTGTCATCAACATTAAAAAATTTGATAAAACTTCACTGGATTGATTAGCAATATACATAACAAAAAATAAATAATTAAATAAATGGTAATATGTACTATCTACTTCTAATTGTATGCATAATATTACAAGTTTGTATATCTATAAAACTACTTTCAAGAGCAATTGAGATTTTGTCGTTGAAAGGTTCATACCAAAACAGCACACATAGCAAGAAAAACCTATGTAGAGTTCTAATATCTTGTAATGTTGTATTAACAGTGATGAAAAACTGGCTTTTTGTTAAAATCTTCTTTAATGAAATGGATATAGATCATATTCCAAAAAGTTTTAAAAATTGTTTGGAAATCCAATTATATGTACCAAGTTTACATGCTTTTAACAATTTAATGTATACGACTACATTGTGGCGTTTTTCCTCATCATACTATATCATTCAAGAACTCATATAATCAAAAATGGCAAAGAGCTGGGCCGTGTAATCACTGACAATACATACTTAATACTCGCAGATGTGCACTTGAAAAAGGGGGCGGAATCACATGACTTCCACATCAAGTTTTACTTACATCATGCTTCTTAGAACATTAATTGACGAATAGTTAAATGTGATACACAACTTCGTATATAACTGGGAAGAAACGTGAAGACGGTACAACGAAATAAACAGAAAGGTAAAACATGTCGAAAATAAATATATTTACCAGTTGTTGACGGATATGCGGTAAATAAGACTATTCAGCCGAACCTAACTAAACAGAAAGTAGATATCCGGATTATATTTAATGTGATGAGTGAAAATTTTTAAAATTTACGCTCACTACAGGTAAACAATTTACACTCTTATGAATTAATAAAAGCTTATCCCATATAGGATAGCATTTTAAGAGGTGCAAACAACCCCCTACCTGGGCCTCGCTGGATCCACTGCTGATTACGTCAAATTATAACCGCACTCAACTCGTTCTTTACAATATTATATGACGTCACAACCTATCTTACAACTGTACCTGGCTGCATAGATACTTCCGGGGGTAAGTTAAAAAGAAAGTTAAATTCCGATACATCATGCATACCTTGCCCATCTTTGATTGAATAAAATCATGCAGCTATGGTCATAATATTATGGTAATGTTATAATGATTTATACATATCATATATAATTCTTTACGTTGCTGTTATAATTTGTTTTATCTTGTGAAATAATGTCTGGGACAATTTCTAAAATATGCATGACATGTGCAGGTGGCAGGAGACAATTTGCCCTGGCGAGAAGAATTTCCCCCAAAATGTTGTGTTCGCTATAACCTTTTATGCTAAGTTAAAAAAAAAAGGAATATCCTTACAGGTACTGGAACGTCAGACAATATTACTTTTTGTTTGAATAACAAATTGTAATTTGCAAAAGTCCTCAACTACATTGTTTCGAATAGTTATTATTAATAGTAGCAAGAACCCAATGTCATATCACTTATTCCCCTTTGATAAATTATTGCCTTTTATAAAATGAATAAATTGGACACTATAGTCTGTCCCAAGATATTTATGCCGCGCATTTGGACGATTTTTAACAAAAATACACATACCTTTGAGAGAAGTGCAATTGAAATCGAGAACGGGAAAATTTCCAAGATATCTTCATTCACACATTATCGTTTTACACTCAGAAAAATTCACAAAACGAAAACCGATTTCTTAGAGATTTGTAATGGGGAATGTTTACATCTTTTCTCCATTCGGAAGTAACTCGGAATACCTCGCACAATTTTTCAACGTTATAATCCGGATACTTTCATCTCTTTTACAATGGAAAATCCCCGTAGGCTTTTTTTTTTTTATTATTATTTTTAACCGTGCATTGAAACCCGACAAGCTAGAGGGGACGTTTCAAAAAGGAAATCTTGGGATTTTTTAATACTATTTGATGAACATCGTTTGAATCCAGATGTATTAATCAAATAAACTACAAAATGCCTCTACCAGAATAACTGCTTATACCTTTGGCATTTCAACACGTGTGAGATGATGTCCGTAAGCTATAATTGAATTTTAACTGATAAGTAATTATTGTGAAATTAATCAAAAACCTACTTTCATTTTCGATAAACATGCCCGAAATACCAAAAATGAGAGTAATGTGGACACGCTTTGGCGGATCCAAGTCAGTGGTAGTTTGCATCAAAATATATGCTTGCAATGAAATAATATTGAATGATTACGTAAACAGTGAATATAATTATTAGGAACTTACTTGGATTATATATAGAATTTAAGATTTGACAAATGTTGAGTAAATGAATTAAGGCAATTCGTTTCTTAAGTGAGTGATTTTAGTTTCGATAGATAGAAGCTAGCGAAGCGCGACCTCTGGCGAAAGACTTTCCAGAACGGGTAACCAAGAACGCGGTTTGACTAAATAACGAAATGGCGAAAAGTGTAGGACAAGTTCATTATGCATTGCGGTCAGGTATTCATACCTTGAACGGGACATCTTTGGGTAATACAAAAAAGTTAATGAATAAAATGGGAAAATTTGATGCGATTTTAGTTTTGATCGAAAGAATTTATTTCCAGAACGGGGTGCCCAGGTTTGACTAATTTAAACCATGGCGGAAAGTGTAGGGCGAGATACTTTGGATATGACAACATTGGTTTAAACAATGCAAATAAATATGGATACTCTAGCGTTTTTAATTTCATACATTTTTATACCACGACAGTTTGGTAGTAAACTTTAGACATTAATTTGTAAACAAAGAACATATTGTGTTATAAGTCTATATGTATGCACTGAACGGGAAGTAAAATTGGGGGTGGGGGGGGGGGGTGTTCAAAACAGTGTTTTATCTGAAATTCACATTTGGGACAGTGATAAAAATTAAAGTGAAATTTGACCTAAAGAACAAAATTTAGAAAAATGACATCCTAAATAACCACTCACTGGTTTAAAAAAAATCATTGTAATCATTTTCCACTCAGCTGCAACATGTATATATCATCCAATTCAGATAGATTTTTTTTTATCCCTTTTCTAAATATCCACCTATGCAGTTTGTTTTTATTTCAATTATAAAGAATAGGTTAAGGAAAAAATTAAGAAAAGATTCGGACACAGTATATACGAAAAATGAAAAAAAAAAGATATGATTCAACATTTTAGCATTGTGTCATTTATTTGTAAAGTGTTAATTCCCGCGCTTGCGCGGGATATCATCGAGTATAGAATAATTTAAGAAAATGTGCGGCAAAAATAACTTGGGACAGAGTATAAATAAAAATTAAAGAAGCATTAAATAAAAAAAAAATCGATTTTTTATGACAAAAAGACTTAGAATATTTTTAGTAACAGCGAGAGATCTAGATTAAGACAGGGATTTCATTTTGCCGATTTTTTTTATTTTGTTGCAGTCAAGGGAAATAACTCGTATAGAATTTCTGTGAATCAGTGTACTGCCAGCGCGTGTGCAACCAACGCACTAGCGAGTAACTTCCCCGACATGCATGCTATTCAACATATATTGTGTTGAATGTTTATCGGCAATACATGTGTCACAGCCCTGACCTAAAAAAACTTTTTTGTGTTTTTCAAATTCATGTTTTGCCCTCGTTCGCAGAAATAACGTTGAATCCAGGTAGATAACACAGATTGGACCAAGTACTGCACCAGCATTGCATTCAACATGGCGACAGGGAAGAGAACAGTGGTTATAGCGATGGATGGCAGCTACCATTCAGGGTATGCCTTCCAATGTAAGTAACCAGTTTTACTCAATCTTTTCTCATTCTTAGTCTTACAAAGATTCATGTTCTGTGAATTTGAAACCCATTTATTTGTATGCTTCGCTTATCAGTTGGCCTAAATGCGCATAAAAAAATCAATTAACATAGGGGACCTGTATATATTCTAAATGCACGTTACGTAAGGTTTAAAAACAACACCTTGGTGGTTACCTGTTTGCACTGTCAATCGGGACATTGACCGGTTTAAAAAGAAACACTCCATTGTATGTGTATTTACTCATACAACGTGATATCATTATATTATACGTAGATACTATGGCTATATACTGAGAATAATATACATCGGTATACTCTAACTGTTATGGTAATTTTTATAAAGTTTACAATGAATAAAAACATAACACTTGAATACACTTAGTGTGTGCAATATTCTAGACGTTTAAATTGTTGGCACGGTAATTTCCAATTCATGGTCGATAAAACTTGTAATCGGCCAGAGAATCTTAATTAGGCCATTGACATGTTAAGATATGGTACAGGGTGTTTCAAAGAAAAGTCCTTAATTCAATGTGTTTTAATAATGTACAGGTTTGAAAAGTAAACATTAAGCGTTACATTTCACTCTATTACGCGTTTCAATGTGAAACGTTTTAGAATTGGAACCGGGAAGCTTTTAAAAGGAACATTTATTTGTTTACGTCGTGTATCTAGCTTAGTGGTGTTATTTCTGGTGTTTTACAAAAAGGAAATGACAAAAAGAGGAAAACACTTTAACGTCCTTGTTACATGTATCTATGTATAGAGACAAAGAAAAAAATTGTGAAATGGTACGAGCCGACTGTTCATATAAATCTCTGGAGGCCTATATTAGCAGATAAACCCTAGGGGCTGTCACATGAGAAGAAACTCAATCTGCTCATACGAAATCACTTCTGCTGCTAGAAAATCAATATATATATATAGCAAATGCACTGCATGATTCATCTGCCCTTTAAAAAAGTTATTGTTCAATACCCGACGGAGAAGTGGTTTCTTCGACTCTCCTCAAAACTTCGTGGTTCGTGAGTGGCCTTCCATAGTCTGCTCCACTGTCAGCACAGTCACCAATGGTTTCTTTACTATGCTATTCTATATACAGTATATGCTTGACACAGTCAGAGAAAACAAGGACGGTGATTTAGGAGTCTATTTTTCAATAACCTACCTAAAATAATAGCATTTAAGAGGGGAAGGGTAACGTATATATATCATAGAACAAAGGGAAGTTTGATTAAATTTTTACTATGTAATATGCAAGCGAACGTGGTGCAAGCACATGATCTTACTGCGCTAACATTTCAATTGTTAGCCAATGTCTTGAGTTTATAAGGATTGAAAATATTTAGTGGTATTTCGACGATGCATTCTTCTTCGAAAGAAAATCAATGTTGAGAAAATTAAGTTTGAAGCATATATTGTCTTCCCACAAATGTTTATTTAAAAATAAAATTTGGTGTTATGACTATTTTAAAATAGTTGTAACACCCAATTTTATTTTTAAATAAACATTTGTGGGAAGACAATATGGACGCTGCCTTCAGTTTTTCCACCTGCATAAAATGTATTATCTATTATGATGAGGTTTGATTCATCGTTTCAGGGTACGTGGAAAACATGCGGAAACCCAACGATGTTGTTTGCATTGTGCACAGCTTGGAGAGATTACGCCACGAGCCCTTCCAAACCGGTATGGATCTGTTTATTATGCGTTCAAAGTTTGATTAAATCATGGATCTCCAGTAACATCATTTACATGTCACATAAAATAAGTATGCATCATACAGATATATTAATATTTAATTGAAGAGCAGACAAAGATTATTACAGCGCGAAGCAACAACAGTTTCCCCCCTTTTTTCTGTGCATAATCATGTATTATTGAGCAAAACTTGCTCTCACGTTATAGTATTGCACACGCATGATAATGATTCAGATATGTTTTATTATATTTAGACATATCAAGGTTTGATATTTCAAACAAATTTTTAAAAATTCCAATGTGACTAAACACGCCAGTCTCAAAACGTACATAAAGGTCTGGTTTTAGTCAAGTTGCTGAAAAGCTAGGCACATTTTTAAATGCCTGTGTAAATACCCAATGTTGAATTGTTTTGAATAGTTGTTCTAGGTCCATCACTCATAGAATTTATTTATGTAATGTTTTGACGTAAAAAAAAAAAAAAACCCAAATATCAAGTATTTTAATTTTGTTTATAAAATAAAAAGATCTAATAAATCATGGAATTGGACATCACTGATTTACGTGCATTTTATATACACTACAATAGTTAAATGTTATTCTCACAATAACCTTGGTAAATCGAAATATTTTGTGTGCATAATATAAGTATTATAGCACGTGCATATTGTCCTCTTTAAAAAAAAAACCTATTGGAGAACCAAAAGATGTTTATTTACAGTACTTTACCGAGTCGGCTATTTTTCGACACATGAACCCCGTATGTTTGATTGATCGATTGAATGATTGATTGTGTACAGCCTAAGAAATATTCATTTCTTTGGAGACGTTAGCTGGCCCACATTGCGATGTATAAGGACCGATACACAGTACCCTGTTAAAAGCTAGGTGTTTCACAAGGTACACACAGTATAGGCGATCGATGAACTTGCCTGAACTACCCCTGAAAGCGATAAACCTCTCAAACGTTAAGAAAAGCTATGCAGTCATTGACTCATTAGCATTGTGTGCAACACTCAGTACTTTGCCTGAGTGCGTTGCCATCAGATGCTATACTCGACCTCATTTCCCCGATTTAAAATGTAGCACAAGGTGACCGAAATTTTGGGTATAATTAAATAACAGGCATTGCAGAGAATGCTTAACCCGCAACAGTGGACTGTATTAATTCTGCAATGATTGCAATTGTGTTTTTCGTATTATAAATTATTGTTCATATTTACAGCATTTAATCATTTATATGAAAGTTTGTAAGATAAGTTAAATCGGCATCGGCATCGGAGAGCTAGGTCACAGTTGCGCCTCCCCCCTCCCCCCCCCCCCACCCCCCCCCCCCCCCCCCCCCCCCCCCCGATACACCTTCAAAACTTGGTTATGTCTTGCAGTTGGCTTATTGATTCTATCTAGTGTGTATCCAGAATAAAGAAATTCAATATTCTACACGTTGATTGGACTTGCTGTGAGTGTCCAAATCTCACGGAATTCGTAAATGTCCCAATCTCATACCTCCAATTAATCACGAAACGCAATCATATTTAATATTCTCAAAAGCATTTCCAGGATAACATTCGATCAAAGAACACTCTTCGATCGAAAACTGGAATCATGACAAGTTTTATCAAGGTCATAGGTCAAGGTCACTTTTAGATATTGATTGAAAAACAATGCAAAATGGTTTGAATGATCAATATGCTTTAATTTCAAGGTGATTAGTCAAAGTCATATAGTTACATATTCATTTGAAATTTTCAGGAAAGAGTTTATCTTAGAATTCAGCTGCAGGTCTGTAGCTCCCGTCTAAAAAAAATTCGGAGGTCTTTTTTCAGACCGGGAGCTACCGACCTGCAGCTACTTAAAATTCAATACTTCGTCATTCTTTAGTAAGTTAAGTTAGTAAGGTTTGTTAGCCAGTCCTTTTTCAGATTGCATGCATTTACTGATGCCAACACTAAAATGTAGCAGCTTGACTTTCGAGCAGATAAATTATATCGCGGAGTGGATACTTAATATTCGTTGTTAATGTTGTTCTTTATGCCCCTCCACCGTTACTGTTGTAGCCATGGGAACGGCCGATGTCCAGGCCGTGTGTAACGTGCTGAAGGAGGAGGAGGAGCAAGAGAAGACACTGTTGGACAAACTCAACGGCCTACTGAAAGACAACAAAGTAAGCCAGCAATTGTACATAGTCCCCGTCTCCATCATAATTAACATGCACATGGAAAATGTAGACAAATAAATGTAAAGTAAGCCTGCAATTATAGTCCTTATCTCAATATCTGTATTATAAGTAAAATTGCTCAAGGGGAATGAAGACACGTAGATTAAGAAAGAGAAATAGTATTTATTCACTTATTATGACATGCACATGAAGTATGACGAATTAGACTTGTAAGTGGGAGAATAATTGTTCTAATTATAACGATATGAAAAACGAAAACTGCAGTATATGTACAGTTAATTAAGGGGAATGCCCGGTCATCTTGTACATACATGTATATATACCATAAATGTAAACATTTCTTAAACCGACTTGTTCATGCCAAAAACTGACCAAACTGTTGTCAAAAGATTTTTTAAAAAAACAATAAATACCGGTATCACGTTATACTTGTTGGCTTGTATGTAAATTGCGCACACAGAGTACAAAATTATGACCATTTTAGCCACATGAAACAGCTTTTATTGATAATGTATTTACTTTCTATATTTATTAGTTAACCGGTGAGGTCAAGACAGGAAGTGGTGGGAAACCAGGGGAGATAATTATAAAGATAGCCAATGAGGTGGGAGCTGATATGATCGTCTGCGGCAGTCGGGGGCACGGGAAGCTCCGAAGGACGGTGCTGGGCGTGGTTAGTGACTTCATATTGCACCATTCGGAAGTCCCCGTGACTATATGTCGCCACAAACCACATAATCCGGAATTACGAAAACAGAACAGCCTGGAAGCAAAGTGACTGTCTCAATAAACAAAAAGTGCATTTTTTTCCTCAAAAGGAGATAATTTTTTTTTCCAAAAAAAAAAGCAAGGAGGTACTTAAAATTTATGCTTGGTGTAATTTGAAAGCACATGCATTGTATATGTTTGAATTTATTTCTGTAACAGGTAGTTTTCAGGTCATCATGATAAATACTTTTAAATATATATATATAGAATACTTGACATCATATTAATATTGTAATATAGCAAAATAAACATAGAATTTGATCAATCCATATAGCATATACTTAATGTGATCGAAAATTCAAATAGCGTACATTAATATAAACCCAAAAGGGTAATATTTATCGTTGGAAGAACAAAACATGTCCAGGATACATTTTTAATTTATTGTGTTGTTGATGTCATTGCGTTTATGGGTAAATATGTACACCCAGTTTCTATATTTCTCCTCATGTTTACATCGGAAATCTGTGACGTTCAATTTTCAATAACACGCCAAACCTGTTCACGGCGTTTGAGCACAAGTAAACGTCATCACGCGTTTTGAATAGATTTATTATTGTAAGATTAATAAAAACGTTTAAACTCACATAATTAATTTGATATGTTTTATGAAAAATAATCATTAAATCATATCTATTTGATCTTAAAAAAGAGTTTTCTCGACAAAGTTTCTGGCACTATATTTTTAGCCGCGGAAGCGAACTAAATATAACATGTTAGATCGCTGTTTCATCTATTATTTATATCCCTGACAAAGAGCATACATGATAGCCTTAAAGCGACGATACACAAATAAATAAACATAAATTTATAAACGTAAATATAATCATTGAATGCTTATTTCTGGACATCGCCGGTCCTATAACACACCAGGCCGTGCAGACAAATTATCATACCGCGCGTTAGCGCGGTATTCAATTTGTCTGCACGGCCAGGTATGTTTTAGGTCCGACGATATTCAAAAATAGCATTGAATGCTTAAAAATATCGCAATGAAGTGTTTAAATTCATTAAAGAAGCAATTGTAGCACGACCAGGAAATGACATGCATAATTCAATGTAGAGGGATACCTGTTAAACAGCCGGATTGTAATGTTGTAGTAGAAATACCTTTCCCATGCTCTACAGGGATTAACGCATTGTTTAGATACAGATATTGGTCCCTGCGAATACAGAGTCATTACTGAGGTTCGAAGTCGTAGTACATTGATCACGACTACACGATAAGCTGTTCTTACTGTTTTGTGGCAGTGACATCGTCGCCAAACACGACCAACGTGGGCTGTCCTCTCCCATCTGCAAGATTTAATGTGTTTAAGAGGGCTTGATGCCTGTGGTCATTTTTAGACTATATCAGTCTCCTTTAAGGTCAAGATCCAGTAATTGATTTCAGAATGTCTTTTTGGTGCTAGATACATTATGACCTCTTAATTGATTTCATGATATTTTTCCTGTACTTAACGGCTTTAAAAAAATTTGTAGAAAAAGAAAATATTTCTTGACATTCTTAATTCAATTATGGGAAAGGTTATCCCGGTACCTATATTCAATTTGACATATTAAAGAGGAGGGCAAGAGCTTGTTAAATGCCGTTTTTGGAGAGACTGTTGGCATTCTAGATATATCTCAGTTGTCAAAATTGGACAAAACTCCTTGGTTTCTGACTTATTTCTTTCATATTTCGTAGACAACGACAGTCTAAAACATGATTTTACATTGTGTTTACCAAACATTTAAGCCCCGGTACACCCTATAAAACAAAGCTATTGTTATAAAGCACCATTAAAAGAATTTATATCTTTATTTCATAAACCTTTAGGCACCTTTCATTTACTAGATCTTGACCTTAAAAGGAGAGTTTTGTATAAAGATATAGAAAAATATTCAAATTTTAAAGCTAAAATATTTAGAAATTATTATCCTGGCAACGTAAGATTCGTTGTACGTAATTCTGGTAAAGTTTTTAATGACATCAGATTCCTTTGCTGATGGCATAAAGCTAAACAAACCCACATAGGAATTTCTTTTTAAACTATGCTGCTCAAGTACAATGTTGGTCAATTTGTTCATATTGTGTCGATATCGTTTAACAACACTTTAAGTAAGTGACGATGTTTACACGAATCTGGAATACAAACTATGGTTCTCGAGAACTAAAAAAATCCTTGACATGGGTGAACGTCACTGTAGCATTGCTAGTATTCCTAGGAAAATATTTCCCTCCTAATTAAAGCTCTGCTATATAGGTTCATTTTTCTTGGATGACAGGTGATAAGAACTGAGTAGGGCAAAACAGCTTCCTGTACGCAGTGCAAGAGATGTCGTTACCTGTTTTTATAGAATACCTGGTAATATGCAGGAATGAATGAGTTATGCATGGTTTTTATGCCGCATGCAGTGAAGTTAGCAGCGATTCCAGCGAGGGTTTCCGGTCGGTTTTTTGGGGTGTATCCTGTACATATGACAGAATAGGATCTTATCAAATTTTGAACAAACGTCATAGAATCGAAATGGTTCAGTTATACCTGGTAATTCAAAATTTCCGACTTCAGATATGGCCTACGAGAAATTGGACATTGGACACAATCACATTAACATGGAAGACAACTAAGGAAATATTAGCAAATCTCAAGAATGTATATAACTCGCTGCAAAATGCTGGGGGTTGGGGGTGGTCCCAAAGACGTGTTGCATAATACTACAATTTGCATGTAGTGTCAGGTGTGGTGACATACCTATAGCAAAGACAATTGTAGAAGATGGTGGACATTAATTATGTGTCCCATTTTTTTTTTTTTGGGGGGGGGGGGGGTCCCTCAACTTCTACAGAAGAATCGTCATGAATTTAGAGAGAATGTAAGAAACTTCTTATGGACTGTAGATTGCCAAGAACCATTTATTATTTTGCATCGAACTGTGTCTGATCAAAGCAACAGTAGATACATTCTTCTAAGGAAAGATTGATTTGAGAAAAAGTCATAACATACGCTAGAAGGACCTGGATAATGTGTGAAGGCATGCTGGCACGTAAAAATAAAAGAATTAATTGATATCTCTGTGAACATTTTGTCGAGCATTTCAGACACTGCCTATAAAAAGTTTCTTGCATTTACGTGTACTTATTTTAGCTTAGGTATCCAGACAGCTAGCTTGCTTTTGTGAGATTCCTAGTACAAGTACTTTAAATTTTCAAATTCACCATGGACCGACTTGGAATGCCAACGCAATATTTGTGTGTTTTGCAGACAATACGGATTGTATCCAGAAAAATTCTTAGAAAGTAATTCCAAATATCATATATCACTGGTCATGAAGTAAGAGTAATTTAAAATCAGAGGTGAAATACAGTTTCTTCTCAGAAAGAAACAAAACAAAGAGACCGGTGTTTCATTTGATGAAAGAAAATGTTAGATTCGTTAATTTAACCTTAGTAAGACTATAGGATATACATGTATGCGTCAGTCATTATACTTAGTTCATATTGAATAAAGGGGACTATGCCTTTTGTGGAACTGCAAGCATTGGGGGGATACATGTATGCATACGTATGACCAGATGCGCTAACAAAATGGACTGTTTGAAGAGTTGGGTAATAATGCTAGAAAAATAGGGATACTGTCCTACCATTCTTAAAATTATGGTATGTTAATGGCTTTAAACAGACCTTTATTTATTATTGCGCCTTCGTGTATTTAAACGACCACCAATCAGCTTTGAATAACTGTTGATGCAATAATTACAAATAAAAAGCACAGTTCATACTAATAGACTTATGGTTTTTGCAATTGAAACGGTACTGATGCAGCAAAAGTATTACAATCAGATAGGCATGTTTAACCGGGATCCGACGAATGGACCCTTTCCAATCGAAAGAAGATCGATAAATAAAAAGTTCTCTGTTGATTGATTGCTGATCAAGCAAGAAGGAAGCAGCTTTTGAAACAAGTATTGACTACATGCGTCAAAACTAAGAAAAGAAGATTCTGATGAAGAATTTAATATACCGCACCAGAAAATGAACGATCCTTTTGACTCTGAAGTACTTGATAATCGGATGAAGATGGTCAAGGCTGGAGTACATCACAATTAATCTTCTTAAGGTTGTGTTCAATTGCAGGTATAAGACCTGAAATATGCAAAACTGTCAAGGCACACGGTAGTCTGAAATATCTGACGTTTTCCTGCATGGCTTTTTTAACAATTTTGATATTTTACTTGCCAGCATGTTTTCCTGGTATGAAAAATTTCAAAATCATTAAATGAAACAGGAAAACGTCAGATATTTCATTTAGGACGAGGCATCTTATTCAGTCGGGTTCGGCATACAGTGTACCACGCTATTGATAATCGGATTACCTCGCCCTGTCTAACGTGCGATGGAAAATGCCGAGGTGATCCGAATAACATTTGTGATTGGCACGGCTGTGAGTACTTTTACTTTCTTTCTAGTCTACATAGTGCGTAAATAGTTATGCATGCGATTTATTTAAATACATGTTCGCAAATCCAGTCGGAGCTTGTCAAATGTCTTTTGTAAGAACACTGTGAAATTTTTGCCATGCCAATCAGAGATTGAATGTCTTTTATTGGTAAAAAGGGAGGGGGGGGTGTTAAATAGAATGTAACGTGTGAACCTAAAGACGATTTATTCACATCCTATGTCTATATATTGCCATCAACGATCATAAAAAGATAGTTTTTGTTTGTACATACAATATTTATGTACGAGTGAAGTCCCCAAACATTTTGAGCTCTAAACATATCAATTTCTTCTATAGTAGTTGAAAAACACATATTGTGTAGTATAATACATGTATTGTATTCCGGTATTGACTGTCCCTGCAGCCTTGAGCAGTGCTGAGGTTCTCCCTCTGACGGCCTTGTGGATAGTTAATCGTTGATCCGTCTGGTAAACAGCCGCTACACGTACTTGTATTAAAGATATAACTACCGTGTGCAATTCCTTATCGTACATATATGTTTATTATTCACTTTAAACAGGAGTTGACCGACAATGGAGACCAAAGAGAGGAAAGTAGTGATAGCTATGGACGGCAGTGTACACTCAGAGTTCGCCTTCGATTGTAAGTGATTCACACTTCAATAAATGTATATTTTTTAACAGTTACAGTTATATTTCAGAAATGTGTCAAATTATGTAGGTTATTCACCTACAAAAGTCTATTTATAAACTTTACGAATTGAGACAGTTCGAATTATATGAATTTCATTATTGATGTATTATTGATGATTATGATTATATCATCAGTTTCGATGAACTCTTGTCTTCGGTGTCTGGAATGGCCTTTAGATAAGAGATTGATGTATCAGTTATCTGTGGGCCTTGATAGATTTTATAATCCAGTGCCTATACATTCCTAGGGTACCTGAACAGTTTCCGATCCCCCCATGACCTCGTCCTGCTCCTACATTGTATAGAGAGACATGACAAATTCCACGCAGGTAAGGATAAGGTCATTTCCTGCTAATCTTGTGTACTATCATGTGTTCTGTTTATTTTGTGGTCAAGGTTATATTAATATTGACTAAAATTAACATTTATATCCTCATGCAAATATCCCGTGTAACGTCAGTCTTCTTCTTTGATTTATTTTTTCTATGTTCCATATTTAAGTTTGGATTCGATGACACTCACTGGTAGCAATCTATACGTGAGTGGATCTAAGGATCTGATTTTGATCAGATTAATATCAATTGACTATTATAAATTGTTTAATATCGATATGTTGATATTTTTTATAAGGTTATGATTGATTTTGATCGTTTAAGAAGCTCTCTTCTTTGATTTGGAGTGTATAAATTGCATTTCATTCTTATAAAGCCCTAGGCTTGGCAGATGTCAAGATGGTTTGTGAAATACTAGCTCAGGAGGAAAAGGAAGAGGCAAATTTAAAGAAACAACTCGAGAAAAAACTCATAAAAAACAAGGTAAAAATGTTTTCTGTCGTAAAGATGATGACAATACAATCTTATTAAAATGTTCTGGATTTGCTGTACCTCTTTCAAACATTCTATTAATAAACTGTAAGGCTAATAAAAAAAAGGTTTTGAATTAAATAACAAACACTAGTTAATGCAATTTAGTTTTACGGCGTCACTGTATGTCAACAGAAATGACTTTTGAGCAATTAACTGCGATGCATATACAGAAATGTTGATGAAATAAAGTTTTACGACAGTTGACTGGAACAGTGAAAACGGGCGTAGGTAATCCAGGGGAGATGGTGATTTCCACTGCCAAAAAAGAACACGCTGACGTCATCATCTGCGGCTGCCGTGGGCTGGGGAAACTCCGGCGGACATTTACTGGGACCGTTAGCGATTACATCGTCCACCACTCTCACGTGCCTGTAGTCGTGTGTCGCCATCCTAGTCACAAAGAAGAAGTGAAATCATAGCAGCCACGAACAGAATAGAGAACTGCGGGGAAACAGTGGATGAAAACCAAGGAGTTGGGGAGTCCGCGAATAGGAGAAGATGGATTAAAAGTCTCATGTTTGCTATAAAGAGGATGATGCAATTCCACGCATCTGGATTATGTACAACGTTGGCAAGAAGTGTAATGTTGCAGTCGTATAAATCTGACTATTTACAAAGAGATATATATTCCATTTTATTTTTATGCTTAAATTTTAGCAAAACTGAATATATGTTTTTCATGTTTACATAAGTGCCATATTTATTGTTGTTCAATGTTACGGAATTAAAGAAAATGAAAAAAAAATTCTACATTTATTGAAGAGTATTTTTATTTACAAAAAGCGAGTGAGATTACCATACAATTATCTGGACAATCTGTTCTTAGATGCTTGTTTTTAAACACAATGCCGGTCTTTTTATTGCCGATACTATATTTGAATGGACTTATTTCCTCTTTGAATAATTTTTGCCAATCAAAGAGCGCTAATTTTGGACATTCTCTCAGTTGGAGGACAAATCAACACGTGCATGCGGTAATGTATGAGATAATACAACTACAATAAAATAAATGCGAACTGGCTAAACATTTACGATTGTCAAAACGCTGCTGATGAATGAAAATAAACAAAGTCTGGTGCCTTTTTACTAAAAATCCATAATTTTGACGAGGCGGGGGTCCTTTTTTACTCCTTCAATGAATTCATCTAAAGACAGTTTATCATCACAATTACGGTCCATTTGGTTAAAAATAGAATCTGTTCTTTCCTCTGGATCTTCACGGTCAAGGACATTGGACAGGGAAGATTCCACCTTGTACATCGCCTGTAAAACGGAGAAAAAAACATGTTTAGTTTTATTGACATGAAAAAAAAAATATCTTTTCGAACCGCTCTTTTTTTCATTTTAAAATGTTTTCTTTTGGATTTATTGAAAATGTTGAATGTGACACCAGTTATGAAAGATAAATTTAGAATATGATACATAACGTATATATAGTTTGTGTTTGGAAGCTGCCAGATTATGGGAAAACAAACGAATAGACGATATATCGATGTTCAAAAATAGTGAAAAATTAAAGAAAAAAGTAAACACTTTGTGTTGTTCTGCAGTATTCTACTCTTGATTAGAATATTGAAGTACAATGTATTTTAATTGCTCTTTTGGACACGGAAATAAGTTTGATAAAATTCAGAGAAATCTGGAAACAACGAAACATTGCTACTCACTGCGAGAACTTCTGACATTTCTTCGCGGGAGATGAATCCGTTCCCGTTGATGTCATACATCTTGAAGCTGAAATTGAGTTTGTCATCGATATGCCCCCTCAACACGACGCTGAACCCGCACACAAACTCGCGGAAGTCCAGCAATCCATCGTCATTCTGATCAAACACGCGGAACACGTGCTTTGCAAACTCTGAAGCGTTCCCTAGCGGAAATAAAGTGGAGTATTCCTTCTTGAACTCTTCCGATGTCAGCACGCCCTTGGGCCAGTTGCCCTTGAATTCCTTGTACCAGTCCTGGATCTCTTCTACTGTAAAGTTTGTCTGATCTCTCAGCTCCGCCAGAGTTCGGGGTGCTAACTTGCTGTGTCGTTTCCCCATTCCTATATGTACGTGTTTACTACTACACGTTTTAAGCCGATTGCATTCCCTAACACTGACCGCTTACTCTATAGATGTTTTTTTTAATGGTTGATGAATTTTCCGTCAACCTAATTTCAAAAAACAAAGCATTAATGACACTATCTAATAGAACTTTATATTGATTTAAACGCTTGGTGAATTTCTAAACATCCGGACACTAGGGGGTTTAAATGTTATTAAAAATGCAACACATTGTTTAACAAATCTGTATCATCTTTGCGTTAAGGCGATAGATAAAATTGGAGTTTATTACTAATTTAAAACAAGGAAACAAAAGAGATGTCATGTTATAAAACAGTCTCATGCAGTCTTCAAACACTAATCTTACGTAAGGAGAAACAAATACGAAGTAGTGCTTTAAATCGGTCTTAATTGTAAAGTTAAGCCCATTTCAACGTAAGAAGTGTATGTTTCACCAATATGATTTTAATTGTAAAGTTTTACGTGAAGTTGTGGTTAGCCCGGTAGGCTGCAACACGGCTTTCTACTAAAATACTACCCAACTTTCACGAACGTACATTGTATTTGATTTGTATTTTAACTGTTAATTGTAATGTAAAAGTTCTTAAAATCCATATGGTGATTCGTTACACTTGCTCAAGTATACGCTGAATAAAAACTCCAACTAGAAACAAAAGTTCAACAAGTTGTATTTAAGTTGGTGAAATAACGGTACATGGTATTCCAATAAAAACCGATTCTCGGAGTTCCGAGATAACAACTTAATAACCTGCGGAGAATCCAGCACGGACAGTCCGATAAAATTCTGTGATCCAGCACGGTCCGATTTCATACACATTCCACTAACGTGCGGGGTTCAAGCACAGTTAGTCCAACATAAAACTCTCTATGCTAACGTGCGGGGTTCCAGCACAGTTAGCCCAACATAACACTCTATGCTAACATGCGGGGTTCCAGCACAGTTAGCCCAACCGTCCTCTTCCAGATCTTAAACCATTCTCTCTTACATTTTTTTTTTGAAAGGCATTGCTCTTTTTTCGATTACAAAGAGATGGTAATGACATGCCAGAAAAATAAACATTCACACATATAGTTGTTAAGATAATTTCGCACTTTTATTGTCCAACAATTATGTAATTTGCCTGGAGATTAAGTTAAGAAGATATCAAAGGCTAGTGTCAAGAGGATTAACATTTTTGTCAGATTAAGCATCCCCATTTGTTTGTTTGGTTATTTTTTTTTCTACAAACTATATTGCGTAATTAATCTAACTGAGAGAAAATCCTTAAACTTAAGTTCTCATAGCAGCTTGTAAATTTTAAATCTATAACCAAGATTGTTATAGATAAGTTTAGAAATCTTCGATTTTAAACTTTTAATATAACATATGTACCAAGAAGTAAGAACATGCAAGAAGTTGGTCCATGTTGACACACAGGACGCAAAAAGCTAGCATGTACGCGTGTACGATGGACTGAGGTTGTTTGTGACAAACAAATGTAGGAAACATATGAGTCGGTTCATCGGACACACGGTTAGCATGTGTATGCATGGGTACTTGGGACATTTATAAAAACCATTTCATGGGGCACATAAAGACTATACATTTATATATGTATGGATATATACATGGGGCAAAAGAAGCAAACTATGTGGGTGTAAATGGAGAGCAGGAGGCATATATTTGTGGGTATTTGGGACATTTAAAACATATGTGTGGGTACATGGGTCACGGAAAGCATATATTGTATGGTTATATATTGGGAACAGGAGCCATATATGTGTTGGTTGATGGGTCACAGAAAGTATATATGTATGGGTATATGGGTCACAGAAAGCATATATGAGTGTGTACATGGGTCACAGAAAGCACGTGTGGGTACATGGATCACGGAAAGCATATATGTGTGGGAATATGGGTCACAGAGAGCATATATGTGTGGGTAAATGGATTACAGAAAGCACATATTTTGTGCGTACATGGGTCACAGGAAGCATATATGTGTAAGTACATGGATTACAGAAAGCATATATGAGTTGGTATATGGGTCACAGAAACCATATGTGTGGGTACATGGATCACATAAAGCATATATGTGTTGGTACATGGATCACAAAAAGCACATATTATGTGGGTACATGTATACATAGAGCATGTATTGTGTGGGTAGTTGGATCACATAAAGCATATATTGTGTTGGTACTTGGATCACATAAAGCATATACGTGTGTGGGTACGTTGGTCACATTAAGTATATAAGTGTGGGTACATGAGGCAAAGAAAGCATATATGTGTGGGTACATGGGTCACATAAAGCATATTTGTGTGGGTACAAGGATCACGGAAAGCATTTATTTTGTGGGTATAAATGGGGAACATGAGCTGAATATGTGTTGGAAAATGGAGCACAGAAAGCAGATCGATATGTGTGGGTACATGGAGCCCATAAAGCATATATTTTTGGGTATACTTGCATATGGGGCAGAATGAGCATATATATGTGTGGGTATACAGGGAGCAGAAGAAAGGTATGTGTGGGTACATGTGTCACAGCAAGCATATACATGTATATGTATATATACATGGGGCAAAATAAGCATATTTCTGTGGATGAACATGGGTCGGAAGCATGAATCATGTATTTGTGGGTATGCATGAGTCACATAAAGCATATATTGTGTGGAAACATGGGTAACAGAAAGCATTTATGTGAGGTATACATGGGTTACATAAAGCATAAAGCATTTATGCGTGGGTATACATGGGTTACATAAAGCATATATTGTGTGTAAACATGTGTAACAGAAAGCATTTATGCGTGGGTATACATGGGTTACATAAAGCATATATTGTGTGGAAACATGGGTAACAGAAAGCATTTATGTGAGGTATACATGGGTTACATAAAGCATAAAGCATTTATGCGTGGGTATACATGGGTTACATAAAGCATATATTGTGTGTAAACATGTGTAACAGAAAGCATTTATGCGTGGGTATACATGGGTTACATAAAGCATACACTGTATGTAAACATGGGTAACAGAAAGCATTTATGCGTGGGTATACATGGGTTACATAAAGCATACACTGTATGTAAACATGGGTAACAGAAAGCATTTATGCGTGGGTATACATGGGTTGCATAAAGCATATATTGTGTGTAAACATGTGTAACAGAAAGCATTTATGCGTGGGTATACATGGGTTACATAAAGCATATATTGTGTGTAAACATGTGTAACAGAAAGCATTTATGCGTGGGTATACATGGGTTACATAAAGCATATATTGAGTGGGTACATGGATCACACAAAACATATATGAGTGGGAATACATGGGGAACAGCAGACATTAGTGTGGGCTCATGGGTCGCAGAAAGTATATTTTTTTTTATATGTGTGGGTACATTTGACACAGGAGGCATGTAATCGACACGCACACAACATATAACCACCGTTGTGGGGTGTGATCTTGATAGCACTGATCATGACACGTTTGTTTGTCTATTTCAGGGTCACTCTTTAACCTGTTGATTTAATCTGATCAGATAAACAGACGAACACAGGAATGAGACCGTCGACTGACCGGACCAACCATTCAGCAATCTTAGCCCTTGAATTTAATAAATGCTTTATTGTTTTCGCATTATTGAAGGTGAAATTGTGAATACTATAGCAGGATGGCGTCCCTAAGAACTGTAGTGATTGCAATGGACGGCAGCGCGCATTCTGAATACGCATTCCAATGTAAGTATTTTGTATAAGTACATCATTATTTTAAAACCTTCATGAAAACAGGCGTACATTACAAATTGCAATACATGGTTTGGAAGAATGAGAAATACAGTAGAAATCAAAAAATTATGTCACAAGTCTACGATTACCTATTACATATAAATATAATGTATCTCGATACGAAATAAATTTTATCACCAAGTATATGGATCTGCTGGACATTATTGTTACCATAGTGAACGGCAAATGACATAGCATTGATATTATTATATCATGGTATATATTTCGTTTTTCTTTATTGTTGGTCAAATTATACACTTTTGCCAGTGAACAATTATCTTCAACATCTGTCTGTGGAGTACTTTATTCTCAATTTCAGGGTACGAGAAAGAGTTCAAGCGAGCTGGGGATCACGTGGTCATTGTCCACTGTTCAGAGAGACACGAAGCGTTCCATGGAGGTACATATACATTGTATATATATTTAAACAATAAAATGCTTTCTTTGGTGATTCATGCGGGATTTGAAGGTGGCAATATTGCAGAAAAATCGATAACATCGTTAGCAGGTTATGTAAATTTTTCTGCAATGATCGCTACCTTCATAACCTGCATAAATCATCAAAAAAGCATTTTATTGTTTATATTTTAACAAATTAATAAATTGATCGTAAAAAGTAAGAAAAAATAACTGAATTATTGTTAATGAACATCAGTACGTTAGATAAGAGAAACAGCCAAATCGTTTTCTATAGGAATTTGAATCTGACATCAGCATGATTATTTCGTGTGGCCCGTGATTTTTCTTAGGTTGCTGAAGGTTTCAACCAATCGATAAAATGGGCGTGTAAATTTCAGTCCTGTCAGTTTCTACAGAGCTATGAATGTACAATCAATTTTCTTAAGAAATAGAGAGAATCATACTCGATAGATGTAAATATATTTAAACAATACAATGCTTATGGTGGTTCATAGGGGTATGAAGGTACAGCGCATTGCAGAAAAAAAAACTTAACGTTAGCGGACGAATTTAATTGAATTAAACTCCGTCTTCTGCATATGAACAATTTTCAATGGGTCCAATATGTCATGAACTCATTGAAATAGATCATTTTAAGTTGCTGTTTAGATGAATCCGATCGGATTTCTGACGAAATAAGGGAGCAAATATATTTATCCTCATACAATATAAATACATAATTATTATAATGTGTAAAAATAATTCATATACCTTTAAGTTTGGAAGTATATTGATATCGTTCGTGAATAAAAATCAATGAAATGATCGACAGTGAATGCATTATCAAAAGAATGGCCTTGATTTCTTTTACTTATCCAAGTAGGTCACAAAATACATTGTAAATGTGGCGTCTTTATCTGGCTGTCAATAGTTTACCTTAAACTTCAATGACCTGATTACCGGATCTGGTTCAGTCTGGCTCCAGCCGACAACACAGGAATCTCTTAATCTCCTGCAAACTAGGTGTCAAAACTGAAACTGACTTCACATAGGTCTTAACTGTAATTGTTGCAATAACCGTTATAACAAGGCCACTGTTTCGATGAAAGTTTAACTGTAGGTTTGTTATCAAAAATACTCTACGAATGGGTATCTTCTTTAAAATTTATTACTCGAGTAAATCCAAAGTATATTTTTGGCTATTTTCAGTTTATGGTCTTAGGAACAGGTTCTTCCTATCCTTTTCCAGTTTATTATACTCGTAATAACTATATTTGGGAATAGACGAGAAGAGTCTGGATTGCAAGAAATATACTATACAATACATACTGTGGAATCATTTTTATACTATACTATATTATATATATTATATTATTATATACTATTATTTTTTTATATTAATATAAAATTTTTCTGGTTCGTGGGTTGTGTAATCGGTACAATTTTGATAAATATTAAGCAAATGCTTGTACATGTATATTCGTTCGTTTGGATGTAAATTCGTGGGCAAGGGTTACCAACGAAAGCCACGAACATTGGTCCCCCACGAACAATGATAATTCCACAGTATTTGCTTTGTTAACCACTTTTTGCCAATGATACTGGAGCTGTATGAAGTAATTTCCCCTTTCCTCCTTTCTACAAAATAGCGATGGGGACGGCCGACATCCAATCAGTGTGTAACATTTTATCACAAGAGGAAGAAACAGAAAACAAATTTAAAACAGATCTGGAAAATAAACTCAAAGCCCACGGGGTAAGTCTGTTTAAGATAAAACACATTCATGTTCCTAGGTTTAATGTTTCAATAAATGATTAATTTATCAATATTATCAAAATGATTTTTTACAATCATCTCTCACTGCATTTTTTTACACTAGGTCACTAGCTGAATATAACATGAAAAATAAATTGGAAAATCAAATAATTTTTCATGTGATATTAACGTAACCAGAAAATAAAACATTTCAAAAAAATCTTAATTCAGCCAATTCAAGCTTATATAGCTCCTGCAAGCGTTGATATATATAAACTTGATGGACACTTATTGGTTTGTAATCACTTTACGCCTACTTATCAACTCAAGTTAAATCAGAATCAATTATAACATTTGCTTAGTTATCCGCTTTGTTTTGTTAATCATCTGATGTAGCCCAACAAATATTGAATATGGGCCATTTCCAAGTTAAACAAACTTAATGGATCTTTTCATTTTGAAAAATAGCATGGGGAGTCATATAATTCTAATTTATATATAGATATATAACATGTTTTTGCGCTTTGAACATTATATAAAATGAATATACCGTAGATTGTTGAGGTATTTATATGTAATAAGAAACTATATGTTGGACAAAAAGAAACGGATTAAATGCAATAAAGTCTGAAAACGATAGATTTTCCCAAAATTTGCTTCTCACAACATTGTGTTAACTTAAAATAAACACAGCATTTCATTTTTTCAGCCAAATTTTTGCACTATTGTTTTAATGTCGATTCTGTCGTTAAGTAACATATAATTTTATGTTAGATCAATTTCTTGATTTTTTTTTGTAATGATGAAATGCAATGAAACCAACATTCATCTCCAAGACAAAGAAATTATCAACTTTGCAATATTTGTTTTTAATTCTTTATGATTAATAATATTAAGCAAATGAATGCTGACGTTTCGAGGAATGTAATCAACACCGAAGTCTTTGGCGTTTCCTGAATTCATGTCCAAATAACAAGCATCACCATAACAGCAGAAATAGTTTCATTTTGACATACTCATGATACTGTAATTTAACACACCGTGTTTTCTTCGTTTCTTCATTAGATTAACGGAAGTGTGAAAACACATTATGGGAAGCCGGGTGAGACCATAATTCAACTTGCAAGCGAAGCACAAGCAAGCAACATCATAATCGGAAGTCGTGGACACGGGAAATTACGTCGAACGCTTCTAGGCAGCGTTAGTGATTACGTAGTACACCATTCGGAAGTACCTGTAACAGTGTGTCGTCACAAACACTTCCTAGATCATGCGCATAAATGAGTGAAAGATCGGGAAACAGTAGGAGTAGATATGGAAAAGGATTAACCGTTTACGGACCAGAAACTGTGGAAATCAATATACCCAGAATGCCATAAACGCTCTGTCTGTTCAATGAATAGATTGCCAACAGCATGTACAAGTATGCATCTGTGATGAATTGGTTTCTAAATTCATACCGTATAAAGCTATCATTGCAATGTCTATCAATATATTTTGACTGGTGTTTCCTCCAACGAAAGATATTAAAATATAGCATAAAATTATTAGTATATTTTACATTTATTCGCACTCCATTAATTTTAAACAACTTTCTGTCCAGATGTATACGATCACTTGTCTCCATAGAAGAATAATTATATATCATAATAGTAATTGTTTTTACAGTCGGTTATATTCTGATGGTACACTGAAATTCACATGCTCTTTATACAATACCAAATATATTTTTCAAAATTGTCGAATCTAACACCCATGTTTGGATGTTGTTGTACGAGACGGGAACTCACTCAGTTTGGCGTTAACACAGAGTCTAGAGAATTACACAAAGTTTGGAGGATCTACACAAAGATTCGCTCTTCTCGCAATCAGCCGGCGTCTGGACTGTGTTCTTGTGATCGTGTTTTACGTCAGGACCCTCTCCACTGGTGGCTTGAAATGACGTCACTGCTGATATAGACCACTGTAACAAAATCAACAATATAGTACATGGTAGAACCTAATTTTGATAACGTTATATAGTTAAAAGTCCAAACTCCAACTTTCAATGTAATTTCAGTTTACCTTTTTGAAACGTTTGAATAGTGCAGGCCGCATGTATAGTTAAAACTGTTAATACTATTTGATCTATTGATTATTTAAAGTTTTTTTCATCCAGAAAACTGCTCACGAATAGAGAATGACCAAGTGTCACTGAAAATTTTAGACTCATATTTTGACCTATGCTATGCAGTCACGGTCTTTGGTTGCTGAAGGATCTTAGACATACCGTAAACTTCCTTAGCATTGGTCCTTGATTTTTAATCCAAAAAATTACAGTTTTAACTTTCACAAGTAACCTTATATCTGATGTGACCAGATACCGAACCAACTTGCAGTCGATGTACATATTTATTGAATTTATAGTTACTCTAGGTATAAATAGTGATGTAGCATTTGTATTACCAGATCAAAAATCACTTTTGAAAAAAATACTTTGAATATCTCATGATATAACATAAAAATATACATCTATCACTTTTATTCAGCCTTCTATATGTATCAGCTGCTTGTTCTCCAAGTGGTTTATAAGGTTTCTCTTTACAATTGGCAAAGCACGGTCCACCTACTGTAACGCTGTGTTCCTTCTGTGATTTGATGTCCTCTTGGTATTTAGCCATGCCTTTTCGGAGAATTTCTTGAACGAATCCATTCACAAGGTCCATTAAAGCTCTATCCTTGACATCGCCGTTTTTTGTGGTGTCCACTGATGCGTGGTGGGGGTTTAAGGGTTTCTTGTCCCTTCCCGTCACCCCTTCCGCTGACGTCATCTTCTTACTGTGATGAGGGTTTTTGTGAAGAATCCACGTGATTTGTTTCTTCTGAAATAATTATTTCATTGTTTAGAATGATTTCATTTACTTTAAATAAGACAGTTAAAATGTTGTTGTCCAGAATGGAAAACAAAAGAACCGAACGAACTGGTTAACGCCGTAGTGTCATTTAAAACACGTCATTTACATGCTGTATGTCAGTGCATTTGACTATCGGATCCCTTCCCTCTTTTGAATAAAAGGTCAAGAGGATCTCGAATGGATCTTAAGAATTTGAATTGTAATTGTCTTTGTTAATTGTATGAAATCCAAAATCCCATCAAAATGGAAATAATGATGCAGGGAAAAAATCGATTCGCCATCTTTTGTCCTTAATCACACATTACACTGTGACCACCATTCACATATATAAATAGGACTATAATTGCAAGTATTTCGACATCTTTGAAATGACAAGAAATTGTCCGTTGTACAAAATCATTGTCAGTGTACAATGAGAATAACCATTCAGACACATGCCTTACAAAACCGTTAATCTAAATCTAATGAAATAACGCTTTAGTAAAATGTAGCAATCTAATTAAAACCCGACATGTTAAATCGCTTATCTACGATACACTTCGTTTAAAGCGTATCAAAGAATAGATTTTACAAGCCGAATTTTATTTAGATTGTAAAATGAACTACATGTATATCAACATAAATATCTACCTTTGGGGGACATATCTCCCTCCCTTCTGCCGTCAGAGCACTGTCCTTCCTCTCGGGGATCCTTTGAGAGGGTCTCCTTGTAGCACACTTTATGTTTTTGTCGTTATGGCTTTTTACCGCAAGATGCTTCACAAATCCCAAGTAATCACACTCAGAAGGAAGGTCTATATAAAATATTTATAGTAATTTAATTCAAGAGAAATACACGGAATACATGGAATGATGCTGTTAAAGATAACCAACCAAATTACTCCATTGTAGCTACATGTCGCATTCCAACATCCACCCTTTTATGACTTGTTTTTATAATTTCGAAATGCGGACACTTATCCCTATAGATACGGTGTGGACCGCATTGTTAGTGGCGTTGAGACTGACCATTCTATAACCAGCGTTTTATCCGTGGCGTAACAGAAATGTTCACTATAGATTTATTGTATTTACGTACAAAGATTCTGTAATAGCTCTTGTATAATTAATGGCATCCGTAAATGGTGTATGTTGGTACAAGGTACGTACGTACGCTACTGTGTTGATGTTAAAACACCTCCAGCTTAATACACTAATCGTAATTATCAAATTTTGTAATTGAAATACATAGAGCACACAGAAACAACAAATATATAGCTTTTAAAAGTTTAAACATTGTGTCGTATATAAAGATACAGATCGAAACTTCAAAGTTTTGTTAGATAGCGTATTATTTTTCACTCGAGGACTGCCTGATTGAGAGACATCCCTTCTTAGCTTCGAAATAAAACCCAAATATAAAAATGTATTAAATTAGATCGCAAATGCAAAAGGGTCGTATAAAATTTCAGTATTAATAATTTGTGAATTTAAATTTGACAAAGAAAAATAACATAAAATTCACACACATATATATATATATATATAAATATATATATATATATATATATATATATATATATATATATATATATATATATATATATATTTACCTTCAAAAACCAACGATTAAACTCAATGTAAAGGTCACGGGTACCAGGTATAGCTGTCAAACATGTTTATTACGTAATCAGGATATCTAGCTGTTCTGTTAAGCTTAATCAACAATTGGCACTAATTTGAATATCGGATTTTTAAAAATTAAGTACTTAAAGATATTTGTTTCTTTCGTTTTAACTTCGTTAGTTTCTAGTAGTTTCTGTTAATCAAAATCTCGTTTCCTCAAGACTTGTTATTTCATGCACGCGCGCACTTTCGCGCTCAGTTTTAATAGATTTGCCGTGAAATTTTCATTGCTTTTTTTTAAATAAAGTAGTCAAAAAAATATTCATATTCGGAGGAGTGAAATGAAAGTGAAAATAACTCAACATGTCATATGGCATGAACAAATTAATAAAAATATTATTGCAACATTTTTTTTATTTTTTCAAACAGTCATATACATATATATTATAACTGATTTATAAAATAATAAATTTAAATGGATGAATCGTTAAATTATATATCTTAATAATGTTTTATATAATTATAAGAAATATATAATCTTATAAAAAATGTACAAGAAACATGAAAAATAAAATGCATGCAAAATATGTGAAAATATAAATAAATATTGCTTCATAACAGCTGTATGAAAATTGAACTTTACCTTTCAATGGAATAAGATCCTTCCGATTTTCGTAAGTGTTGTTGAAAATGTCTTTTACGGGGACGAATTGACTGTGGCTCCCTCGTAGAGATCCAGTCCGGAATGATCCGGTTTTCACGAATCCGGACCCTTGAGTAGAGTCTATCGCTCGGATACTTCTCTGAAAAGAAATTATCAGAGACGGTCATTTAAATCAAATTATCTAAAATTTAATGGACTTTTAATCTTGTTAAAACCATTAATTTCATTTGATTATCAAGCTTTTAGTAAAACATTTCTAGCAGCTTCTATAACCAACTAAGAATGCCGCTTTAGATTTGTCAGTGTCAAAAGGTACATTTTTAAAGCAAGAGGTAAACGAAACGGAACAAAAAAGGGATTAATCTTCAATATCCGGTGCATAATAGATAACCTCTAGGTGAAGATTTTTCCAGTTGCGTTTGATGTTTTCTATTGCCGAAAGTGAATATGATAAAACGCTCCAGATGGCGCCTACTGCTTCCTGTTCCGACTCATGATCCAGCGCAATAGTTCTCCCGCGCATCTCAACTGTATCCGAGAGGAGATCGATTCGGATGGTCACCTGTTACGAAAAATTAGTATTGTATCAAATGAATAGCTATATAGGTTGTGTATGTGCATATGAACGCGATAGAGAGAGAGAGAGAGAGAGAGAGAGAGAGAGAGAGAGAGAGAGAGAGATCTCGCACCATCGGATACTGCACTAAGACCCCATCGTTCCACGTCCAGCAGTAGTGTGCCTCGTGTAGCCGACTCACGTTCCTGCAGCTTCCGACGAGTAGCTGTCTAAATCCAGACGGGAACCCCAGGGTCGCTGAAAATCGGACGGTGATCTCAATGTCGTCCGGGGCGGGGGTCGGCGTCCAACTCAGCGTCTGCGGGGGACACGGAATAGTGTTCATTTAAATGGTTTGAGAACTTTTGACATAGCAATTCATTTGATCATATATCATTTATCAAGTTATCAAATTTTTATCTTGAAGAAAGTGTGATATTCTACGTAAGTGCAGTATCCTATATATAGTCATATAGTTTCTTTTCAAGAACTCAAAAATATTTATACGATAAGATTTTGACCTGAAATAAAATAATTTGCTAAGTATTTTACTTACCGGTCCTTTATTAGGGGTCAGACCCACATGAGTCAGGTAGAAGGCCCGGTCACTCTGGAGCCCAGGAAACGTTTCCAGGACAATATCGCAATCACATGACTTCCTCGTGTCGCACGTGGTGAAGAACCCTAGCTGGTTTAGAATCTCTATCGTGTGTATGATATCCCGCTCATTGTCCGTTATATTCTGATCCAAGAAAAATCATAAATATTTAATATGAAATGGTAAATAATTTATTTTCCATAAAAACACGTTATTTTCATTTTTGGCTGTAGCGCCTTTAATTCGTTCTTTTTAATAATTAGAAGAGATAAATTATATCAAAATAACGTTTCCTTCGGATTTCTTAATATTTAAAACAATGTCGAGGAAAAATTAACGGCAGATTTAAAATGAGTAATTTGAAAAGCAATTTTGGCATTATACGTTGTAAATAAACCCAATGCCTAAAATTAATTATTTTCAAAGAAGTACTAGTACTTTGGGGATTGTTCATTCTCCTTTTAAATGAAAAGAAAGCTTTTTATCCTTTTTGCAACGTTAAGGGCTTCTTATCCGTTCCTCTTCTCACAAACCCTTCACAGATTTATTAAGAAAAACTTGCGTTAAAAGTGATCGAACGTTTTTGGTTGAATGCGCAACTGTAGATGGGGAACTCGTCGAACGAATTGCTTTGTAAATGCCGGTAGATAGATGGAATTACACCAGACCGCACATATTATATCTAAAATCTGTCAATAGTTTCTGCATGAGAGCCTTGGAAAGATCCTTTTTATCACGCAGCACATGTAAAATAAAACAAAACAAAAATCAATTATACCTGCCACAAGAGAGGGATGAGGCTTTCACGGAGAACCCCCTGTTTGGCCACGTCCTCCAGGGTTTTCACCAGTACCCCGGGGTCCGGCCGGCGGGCGGGATCCGCACCCCAGAACTTCTTGGAGTCAAATTGATAGACTTTGGCCTGGTCCAGTACATGTACTGACACCAGCAGTAGTGCCAGGGTCCGAGGATCCGTGCAGATGATGGGCTCCTCAGTTACTGGGTACAACCGTAGAATGAAATTCTGTCAATTGAATGTATTATTTACTTGTACTAGACATTGATAACATAATTATATAAACTATGGAATCAGGAAAGGAACATATAGTTCACTATCGCATTATCGTTCCATCGAGGTTTGCGTCGATATAGTGCGATGATGCGATGACGATGATGCGATGACGCGACAATGAAATGACGATGAAGCGATAGCGCGATGACGCAATGGTACGATGTAAACAGCAAAACGATTGTTATAAAACGACCCCTACATGTACCATCACGAATGACATGAGCATATTCAATAGATAACTTAAGAAAGCGACAGGATTGTCATTTTGATACTGACTTAAAATGCACTGTATTATCAACAAGTTTACAAACTGATCTTCGCGCATTGCTGAATACTGATAAGGCGAATATCGCTGATGTGCAAAATGCACTTGACTGGTAGATAATCGCCTAGTATTTGTGAGGTCTTATGTTCGATTTCGAGACCTGACAGACCAATCGTAAAAACAGTTGGAATATGTTCCTTTGCCAGGCTTTTGGAATAGGGCGAGAATGTTAGTTTCGAATCTCTATAACATACGTACTGTTTCATACGCCCTGTTTCACGATAAATACTGGTATGAGAAAGAACCCTTACTTCGTATTAGTGGCTTTGCACACCGACCCGCATCTCGTGACGTCATAAGATGTTATATGATATCGACTGGACGCAAAACATTATAAAACAAATTAAATGAACACTTTTTTTTTCAAATTGTCTTGACAGATGTAGAGTTAAAGAATAATTATTACCAAACACAATTTATTACTTTTGATTCCAAAAAGATCATAATATCTTCATCTGCTTTGGTTTCTTTCATGACCTGAAGAAAATCGCTTTCATTCACCAGAGCAGTCTTTGACGGTCTTATATTCCTAATGACTTTCCTGATTGATGGATGCTCCATTGAAAATTGTGAATGCCACTCTGCTTTTGATTTTATGATTGTATGGATCGCAATTTTAACTTCGTTAATTCCCTAGAAAAAAAAAGAAAAGTAAATAAATGAGTAATATTTTGGTGTTGTTTTTTTAATTTACTCTCTCTCTCTCTCTCTCTCTCTCTCTCTCTCTCTCTCTCTCTCTCTCTCTCTCTCTCTCTCTCTTCATATATCTTTCTCTGATGAAAAGATAAACATTCATTTTCATTTACATATTATAGTAGGGCAAAAATTAACCTTTCTCTGATGGAGGTCCACAAAACGTGTAACAACTTCCGAGCTTGAGTCCGATACTAAACTCTTCTCCAGTCTTGTCAAGCTGTCAAATATCAAGTTCCTGAAAAAATTATCATTAGCATTATTGTAAAATGTAAGAGATATCATTGCTTCAGTTGTGTACGTGATCATAATGCTTTATGAATGATATGAGATGACTTTCTACCCCTTTGTATTGGTTCCCCTCGTTCTGTTCTGAATCTTTTTGATACGGTTCACCAATTCTGCCCTTACGACGTGGACGTTTGCCGTCCGACTTTTTCCGAAGCATTGTGTGAAAATGACTACAACACTAGGACTTGATACCTGAAAATTATATAAACACAGAAAGTTTTCTGTTTTAAATAAATTTAGATAAATGATGTAGAAAACCCAGACTATTATTTAACAGGCACTCTGACAGTGAAGGAATTTGTCTATAATGATTTCAATATCTGTTATAAAATACGAGACATATCATTGATATATTATACATACAATTAGTATGACCGTTTTAGAGTGAATAGAGAATATAATGCATATTACATTGAATAAAAACTTGACACCATGTATAGTGAAAGACATACTCATGCTAGTAGATACACTCTTGCTAGTATAACAGTGGTTTCTAAACTAAAAATTCAATGTATACATGAATGCAACTTAACTTGCATATAAAATTTTGGGGTACATTATTCTGGAAATGATGGATGAATAAAGGAGACTTTTCTATCTCGATTTCACGTCTGAAATCTATATTTACATTTAATTTACTTTTCTCCTTATGTAATTTGTAAGGATTCCTGACAAATTAGTATATGATATTGACGTACAGAAAAGAAAATAATTTACAGTGTCTTTCGTACCAATTAGTACAAATGAAATGATTAATTAGTAACAACATTCGCGACGGTTGACGTCACTGCCTTGCCTAGTCCGAAATATCTGACGTTTTCCTGGCTTTTTTAACGATTTTGATATTTTACTTGCCAGGAAAACTTCAGAACCGGCGCCATTACGAAAACTGGAAATTCACCGTCTCCATCTGGAAGCGGCATTCTAGACTCGATGTTAAATAAATAAATATCTAAAGTCAATAATACAGCTTAAAATATAATTTTACTGCACATTTTGATAATTACACTGATAAACAGTAGTGTTGTTGACCTATTTTCTCGCGAGATTTCAAAAATGCACGAAATCAAAACAAATCTCAACAGTTGGATAGAATGTGTTCAATAGTCTGTTTATGGGATGTAAGGACCCATAAAAGCGATATTAGTGAGCAGTAAAATCGTCGTCTTATTAATTAGTTGTGAGTGAAACATTTAATTCAGCTCGTAAATATTTAAAATCGAGCCGATAATGCCGCCTCCAGTTGGAGGCGGCGAATTTCCAGTTTTTGTAATGGCGCCGGTTCTGACGTTTTCCTGGCATGTCAAATATCAAAATCGTTAAAAAAGCCAGGAAAACGTAAGATATTTTGAACCATGCCTTGCCTTGTAATGAATATCCATCCAGGTCTGTAGAAGATCGTCTGCTGACTCCATGTCGTCAACAGACAGACAGAGCAGATACAGAGAACTTCCGGTGAAGAAGAAACTCTGCAGTCCGCGAAAAATCTGTAAACAGAGAGAGGCCGACGTCAGATAATCGGGATTTAGTTCTAGCAGATTCAATGCGATATAGATACTGTAGTAATTGGTTTCTTGAAAAACGTAATCAAAGTAATGAGACTGCTGACAGGATTTGACTTTGGGTAAAGATGTCCTTGGATAACCACTATATATCTCAGATTGTTGCTTTTTCGTTGCACGTCAGGTGTTTCCATTTCATCTCAGAATCGGGGAAGTCTTTCAAATAAAGCATTTTATGGCCTTAAGGGGAAAAAATCGCAACTATTGTATCCGAACAATTTTCATTGATGAACTTTTTTCCAAGAGTAATATTTCATAGCGGATTTCATCAGGAATGTGGGAGTGTAGCTGCAGGCCTGTTCTGAACAAAATTCGGATGGACGACCTGGGAGCTACAGTGCCTCCCATTGTAAAAAATTGCAATTTATGGCGCACAAAAAATTGCGCTAGTTTTAGACTAATTAACCGTATTTTCACCAAGTTCATTGAACGCAGTTAGTACCACAATCTGATTAAAATCAGATCCTTGTTTTTGTATTGTCGCTACACCAGGATCTGAAGAAACCCCGCTTGAGGTCACCTCCTGGTGAACTTTGTTTTGACCAATGAAATCGTCGGTTCCATTCCCCAGTTACGTGTTTTGGAAGTCATACTAATACAATCTTTGGATTTCCTGAGGTCGTCTAATATCAATTTATGCTCCGTCTCTAGCTCGCTGATACCAACAAGTCATTGCTTCGTCATACGACTCCATTTTTTATTATAACCCGAAATTACCGTTTCTAACATTTACTGTGATTGGCCAAAATAACTCATGAATATTCTTAAATCAAAGTTCACCAGGAGGTGACCTCAAGTGGGGTTTCTTCAGATCCTCGTGTAGCGACAATAGAAACACAAGGAGCGGATCAAGGATCTGATTTTAATCAGATTGTTAGTACCATTAAAATTTCCAGGCAATTTACTACTAATATCGTCACTTTACTGGCATCAAACTTAAACATGCTAACCGATCTCGGAAAATAAAGTATATCAATTCGCATCAAGATCGAGAGTCGCCATTTTTACATGTTAACAAACTGCACCACTTCACTTTCACGGGGCCGTTGATAGTGTTTAAAAGAATACCAGAGGCAAGTGAAGTGATGATATCTGTAGTAAAATGTCCTAGGAAGTTTTTGGAATCATATATATTGTACAGAATGTGTTCGGAAATGAGATAAATCAGTCCAAAACAAGTGCATTTTTGTGCGCTGTAAATTGCAGTTTTTTTTTACTAAGGGAGGCACTGTAGCTCCCAGGTGGTCCATCCGAATTTTTTCAGACCGGGAGCTACAGACCTGCAGCTAGAGGGAGTGCAGGGGCTGATACCATTTTGACAACTACATGTGGTAATAATTGCATGCTCCTTTAAAATTTGTGAATGCCACTCTGCTTTTGATTTTATATGGAGATTCGAGTTGATATTGGAGCTATACAACGATGGATGGTTACCTTTAGATGTACAGGGAGGTAACCCTTACTTGTACTAGAAAATATCCCTTATTGGACAGGAAAATAACCCTTACTCACAGGGAGGTAACTCTTTCTTGTACAGGAAGGTAGGCCTTACTTATACAGGGAGGTAACCCTTACTTGTGCAGTAAGGAAACCCTTATATGTTTAGAGTGATAACCCTTACTTTTATAGGAAGGTGGCATTTTCTTTTACTCAGGGAATATTTTGAAAATTAAAAACAGTCCTTATGATTTACTTAGTAATCAAAAGATAAAAAAACAATTATTAAAGATAGAAATTGTTTATTTTTGCATAGAAATTGAATTTACAGAAAAGTAATTACGTCTGGGGGTTGTCAAGGGGGCGTGGCTACATAGCTAACCAGGTTATACAAAATAAATTTTAATAAATAAATAATTTTTTCTGTGTGTTTAGCCAGTCAAAATGCTTGTTACAAATAAAATTTAATTATAAGGAAGTATCCCTCAAATACATGTAAACAGAAAGGTAATGCTTTCTTATACAGGGAGGTAACCCTTACTTGTACAGGACAGTAACCCTTACTTGTACAGGACGGTAATCCTTTTTTTGTATAGGAAAGTATACCTTAACTGTACGAAAGGAAACCCTTAATACTTGTACAGGGAGATAAACCTTTCTTATATAGTAAGGTAATCCTTACTTATTTGTACAGGGAGGTAAAACTTACTTAGGAAGGTAATCCTAATTCTAAAGGAAGGAAACCCTTATATGTAAATGGATATCAACCATACCTGTACAGGAAATTTACCTTTACTTGTAAAGGGAAGTAACCCTTTATTGTGTGGGAAGTAACCCTTATATACTTCTACAGGAAGGAAAGTTTTCCCTGTACAGAAATTTTACCCTTTCTTCTACAGGAAGATACAGTGTAACCCTTGTACAGAGAGGTAACCCTTACTTGTATAGGTGGTAGCCGTTACTTGTACACGGGGGTAACCGTTACTTGTACAGGGATTTTACCCTAAATGTCCTTTTTTTCTTCTACCTGGAGATAACTCTTGTACCAAGAAGTATTAATCCTTATTTGTACAGGGAGGTAACCCTTAATTGTACAGAGAGATAACCCTTACTTTTACGGAGAGGTTACCCTTACTTGTATAGGCAGATAACCCTTACTTTTTTTCCAGACCACTCCCAGATCTCCACCAGTTCCCTCCGTTTGTCGTCAGCATCGTCTGTGAACGATGGCGCTTCATTAGATAATACACAAAAACTATTTTCATGTTTGAGATTTTCAAGAAAAGTTCTCTTTCAAACTGATTTTTATACATATCTGGATTATAATTTTTAAAGGTTTAAGGTTTCTAGAAATATTAATAAACGACATTTTTAATAGGATTTATTCTCATACAATTACACTCACCTCCCTGCAGTCGCCATTCCCATGTATGAATGGTTACTCCATTGTCACAACTAGCTCTATTGTCGTGCTCCGTCAATCCAAATAAAGCAGAGATGAGACTGGATTTTCCGCATCCTGGAGACCCAAGCACAAAAATCCTCATGTTTTACATCCTCAGGTAGCAGAAAGAGACGGAATAGACTCTTCATATATGTTCGACTATCTCTTGTGATGACTGTAATCTCTAAAAGAACTTTGCAGTTTACATTAGAGATATAAACACATAAATTAAATCTCCCCGAAAACAGATTTTAGTTAATGGCAAATTTGAAGATAATTAATTTGGAGTTTATAAATTGGTGCTTTGCTTTTCATTCGTCGGATTCAATAGCGTGGGGAGGTTAGTAAAAACGGTTTGTTGTCTGATGTAAAATTTTCCTACGGAAATTCCTTCCAGTTCAAGATGCCACTGACAATGAGAAAAACAGTGCGCGGGCTGGGTAAATATGTAAGGGGGCTTGATCGAATTCCCGGTCATGTTGTCCAGGCAAAATCAATCAGACGGAAGGATGCAACTGATAAGGAAAACTTCAATTGACAATACCGAGTCATCGCGCCCCGGCAAAGCACCTCGTCATGAATACTTTATTAATCGTTTTTCTTAGAGGTAGATTCTACACCCTTTTTTAATTGTCGCTAATCGTATTTGGATAATGAATAAAGGATATACGTTTGATGCTACAAAGACCGACGATCACGTGTAGATTTACGACCAATTCACACCAAAGAAAATCAACAAGTTGAACAAACATATCATTATAAAGATATGAAATAAGTAACAATCACCCCAAAAATGGAAAGAAAGAAAGAAAGAAAGAAAGAAGGAAGGAAAGAAGAAATCGTTAAAAAAATATTACGAGAGCATGTGTGGGAAAAATATGATACATTTTAGAATACATGTATACCTAATTTAAAAATAAAATTCAGTAAACGACACATATATCATTGAGGAATACCAAACTAAATGACTTTTTGAGGGAATTGCATCGATAAAATTTGCTCCCAAATCTTTACATTTATCATGTTTATTTATGGAATAAGGGATCATTATTTGAGTATTATGAGGTGATCAAATAGATCACCTCATAATATTCAAAGAATGATTCCTTCTTACTTATATTTATATAATTTTCAGCAATTGTACGATTTAATAGTCATTAATGAAATGTACTTGGCCATACATTACAAAATCGATTGGTATAGTGTTATCAGTGAAAATTGTAAATATACATGCATAAAGCTGTGCTAATATAACATTGAATCGCAGTCAAAGATCAATCTGCCAATTTCCCTGTTTGGCCATTGCATTAAAATCTTATTTTCTCACGAAACATACCGGTATTGCTTTGTGGAAACGGATCTGAGGAAAACGGGCATTCTTTTCGGAACTTCCAAAATACACTCAACAAAGAGATAGTCATGACTTTGATCCTTTTTTTTCATAAACTTTTTTTTCCAAAATAGCAATTCAGATGGAATTTTATACAAATCAAACTGTAAGATTAGTTTCTTGTGTGCTTCTAATTATAAGCTCTTGTGATTCACTGATGTTTAAATATTACATCATCTATCATTTTCCTATGCTCATTACTTTTTTCCAGGTGAACTGAACAGTTTAAGATTGATTTCCACTGCTTGAATTTGAAAAAAAAATGGGAGAGATTTTTAAAAAATTAAATACCTCTTTATATCGTGCCTGTTTGAATGATAATTAAGTTACATCGAAGAACATGCATATTGATTATATTTTGATTGACTATTTCTATAAACTGATAATAGGTTACTCTCCTAGCTGAACGCGTTTAATGTTCCTTTCCCATACAGTAGTTTGTTTTAATTTAAAATACATTTTGTAAGACATTTCCTTTCAGGCCTACCTGTTTATATTTCATTGATAAGTTGGCTATATATATGAAATATAACATGAAATTTAGGTAGTTAAAAGCGTTAAATATATGATAGTTATTTGAGCTCACTTTTATTAACCCCTGTCTAATGATTAAGCTTACATTCACTACAACATATAACACGTTAATTAATTTTAGTTATTTTAAATTATCAATGAAACGTAATTAATTAGCGATTTATTGTGATTTATAATTAATTAGCATAAACAAATGCATTGTTTTACGTTTAATGAGAATGGATAATGTGTTCTGACATGTTTCCCATCATAGTATGGCATATAAGTAATTAAGTGATTAAATTCAGTTGTTTAAATAGCCGTGTATACATATTCATACGTGCATATGAATAAAACCTTTATATGTGCTATAGAAGATTATGAATTTTTTATAATATGGAAACTTTCGTAAAGACAAAATCTTATCATTCGTCAAAAGCCAGGATCAATAACAAAACGTTTAAAAAGATAAAACTAGACGATGATGATATGGTATGTGGATCTCTTACTTCGGAAATACCGTTTCCTTTTCAGAGTTTAGTTTTTGTAGTGAAGAACGCATGCGTGAAAGTTTGTTGTCATTCGAAAAGGAAATGATGTGAGACTGAGAACTGTATGTGTTTGTCAATTTTTGCCTGTATTTTTTACTATAAAATGATTTTCTGTTGAATTAACAAGCCGATTTAGAAAAGAAATCGTAGGAAATTGCATCCCCAGGCTGCAGATATTTCAGGAATAAAATTTGCTGCAAGCCGGGAAATGTGTCTAAACTTGCAAGACAATGACAGTCTGCTCTAATTAATGTTATGAGTGTTCATTTAATCTTTCATTGTACACTATTTCTTAGTGGTTGTATAACATTTCCGATGTTATGCCGATTTTAATTACAGGTATTGAGAAGCAAATATGATAGTGAACATGGATATCCTATATATATAAGCTTTTAAATTTATAAATATTTGTTCAACTATCTAATTAATACAGTGATCTATCAGGTGAATGGAGACATATTGTTTCAAATATTTTTTTTTATACATTTTTAAAAGCAATTTGATTTTTCTATAGGATTTAGTTCAAGATACTGACAGTGTGAAGATGGCCAGCACAAGCTTTCTGGGGAGCTCAGGCCGCAATGTGACAGGTCTTCCTCCGGTTGCTCCTAACATGGCATCCTCTCTACCTCAGCTCACATCAGAGACAGAATTACAAAAGTTGCTTGCAGATGAACGCATGCGGAGTCAAATGCACAAGACAAACTATGAACAGCTAAAAGAGGAACACAAACGGTTTGCATTTCCTTGTAATGATATTCATAGAAATTTTTAATGCAGTTATGCTACACATGACCATCCAAGGCAAAGTGATACATTTCTGAAGGCCTACTTTCTAGACAGGAAGGTTGCATTGAAATTGTTTGGTCTTTCAGGCTACAAGATGAATTTGCACATTTGGAGGAAGAAATCAAAAGAACAGTGGAAGAGAGTAAGATTGTACAGGAGAAGTACAAGACCATGTATGAGCAGGCTCGGAGGGAACTAGGGGAGAAAAGTGCTCAGTTGGAAGAAATTCGCACCAGTGTAAGTATACTTTATTTTTTATTTCTCTATCACAAATTTGATGGTTAATACAAGGTGGACCTCAAATTTCGAGGACACAGAATAAGTATTAAGTAAGAGATGATTTGCAAGAAAACTGTTTCCTTTTATGGAGGTAAATAAGCATTAAGAATTTTTCCTGAAAACATCATAGAACTGTGGGTTTCAGGTTTGATAATTCCCTTCTTAATTAATTGACAATGAAATGATTTTACAGGTGGTCACTCCACAAAGGCTTGAAATAATCCGCACACAAGCCACAGAAGAAATCTCCAAGATGTACAAAGAACGCTTCCACAAACAAGAACAAGAAGTGGAGGAGTATCGCGCATTATGTAACCAGCTGAAGCACACGCTAGCCTTCACTCAGTCTGAGTACGAGACACAAAAGGCAGAATACCAGAGGATAGTTGAGGAGTATAAACTTAGTGCTGAGGCAGAGGTAATATGGAATCAAGGTTTTACCACAATTGAATATAGACATTCTTTTCAAAACTAGTTAATGTATTCGGATCAAAACAGCCCTAATTGATGTATATATTTATATGTTTGCTCGTTCCCATTATTTAATTGCTGAAATGAATCAAAGGTGACAAATCTACGTAAAGAAAGGGAGACAACCATTACAAAGGTCCGCGAGGAGAGTAGCCAGGATGCGGAGCGTGTGCGGATTCTTCAGAAAGAGAATGCGCAGCTTCTGTTAAAACTAAAGACTCTGACTCTAGAGCTGGAGGAGATTCACGCTCAGAGGGAGAAGCAGGGCTTTGAGACAGATAACATCACTCGAGTCCAGGGCAAGCAGATCACAGAGCTCTCGGCTACCATCAAGTCTCTCGAGGTACATTGAGGATCATTTATTACTAATTAAACATCAGTTTTTTCTTCTTCACATCTGCTAGAGCCCTTACAGACACTCTCCACTGATTCTGACTTTCAAGACTTCCAACTTTCAAACATAAAACATGGATTGAGACAAAAAATAAATGTAGTGAAAAATGTCTCGCAATGTAATTCATGTAACATTCATTTCATTATTATTGATTAGTTGGTCAATGGCTTGCTACTACATGTATTTACTGTCAGAAAATATTTCCAATGTGCACTATTTATATTTTATACATTATCAGTTTTCTTAGAAAAACAATCTTGCAAATTATTACATGTATTTACAAGTATGAATGAATACCAAGTATAAAGAAAGATATCTTTTGTTAACAGACTGAGAGAGAGTCCTTGCGCCATCAGTTGGATCAGTTACAGAGGGAGTTGGCCCTGACCGGGGACACACACAACAAGCTGACCGGACAGATACACGAGCTGGAGAAAGAGAACGCCATCTGTAGGAGCAAGGTGGAGGAAATCACACACAAAAACAAAGTGGACCTCACCAACCTCAAAATGGAGATGTTGAAGCAGCGAGGGGAGTTGGAGAGGGAGAGAGACAAGTTATTGAATGTGGTAGATGGTAGGTGTTGAACAGAAAATCTGTATATGTATTAAAATTTTAGTTCATGTTTATTGTACATTGCCTATAATAAGTATGCATGTTCATGTACATGTTTGTTATTCAGCATAACATTCTATGTAAAAGAGGTCCATATTGTACCAATACTTCATTATATAAGGATCAGAGGATTGTTGTCTTTTTCACAATTGATGTTTCATTGCACAGATCTACAGACCAAACTGGAGATCAACAAACACAAGATTGACCAGCAGGCTCGGGCTCTGGTGGAGAAAGAGAGGGATGCTGTCCGTAGGGTGCAGGCTGCCAGGGAGGAGGAGTTTGTCAAACTGACCAAAGTCGAGAGTGAAAAGTAAGTTAACTGTGTCATCAAACTGACCAAATCAAGAGTGAAAAGTAAGTCAATCATTGCATCAGGCATCAAACTGACTTAAGTGGAGAGCGAAAAGTAAGTCATCAAACTGAACAAAGTCTAGAGTGATAATTAGGTCAACCATGGTTATATTTGCTATTAAAATGACCAAGGTCAAGCAAAATGTTAGTTAACAGTGTCATCATTTTGACCAAATTCAAGAGTGAATGAACTGTGGTTATGTTAACTTATATTAACTGTCAAACACACCAAATTTGAGAGCACAAAAGAATCAAATGAAGTTATATTAGCTGAAGAAGGATGAACATGTATTTTCACTCTGATACAGACTACATACATAAAATACATGAATATGTAATTATTAAAAAATTTTGTGGTTAACAGGTACATATTTTCACTAATGAAAAACATTTCTTGGTTAAACTTTTATAAATCTACGTGGTTGTACATCAAATTTTCTATATTTAAAGGCTGGCTTTGGAGACCAAACTGCAGGAAATGGACAGGCGCAAGATTGATCAGGAAGCGTACAAACACGCAGAGAAAGAGAAAATGGAGGATCGAATCCGAGCAACAAATGACGCAAAGGAAGCAGCAGAGCGTGAACTTCTAGTCCTAAAGTAGGTCAAGGATATGCAAATTCTGATTCTAGTGTAGCTTTTTACATTTACATTCTTGGTGTTAATTTCACAATGTGTTCACAAATGTATATTGCATGTAATACATTTGAAAATTTGTTATTGCAGAAGCAAAGTTGATCATCATAACTCTCTACAGAACCAGTTAGAACGTGAACGCAGTGAAAACTCAGACTTGAAAAGCAAAATTTCGAGATTAGAAACTGAAGTCAATGCATACCTCGGAAATGAACATGATATGACGGATGATAATTTACGCCTGAGAAATCAAGTAGAATTACTGAAGGAGGAAATCAAGCTGACCAAGGCTCAGTTAAAGAAAGTGCAGGACAATCATGACATTATCTTGATGCAGCAGAAATCAGCATTCACTGAGGAGAAAGCCCAAGTGGACCAGAGGCTACAGGAATTACATGGACAGCTGAAGGAACTGCATGGGAAGTACCAGAGGGCGCTCACAGCCTATAAAAAGGTAGCAGGGCTTTATTATGGTTGGCCATTTGTCTATGAAAGCGATGATTTGAATTTGCTAATTTCTTTTAGCCTAGACCAGTTATGTGGTTTTTAATTTTACTGTCATTATCTTTTAACAACATTATTACATGTAATCTGACAAAGCCTGTTATTTCTGTTGGAGACAAAAAGTGTGAAATTATTTTTTACAAATAAGTTGTTGGTGTCAGTGATTTTCTTCCTAATAATACAAATGTGGATCCATAATTGACCACAAATTGAGATAATTGGTGATGATTAATAGTTTAATACCTGATTTTGAAAATTCTAAGATTTACCAGACCTGCCAGACTTGTTTAACATGATAGTTCATTGAGCTTACCAGACATGTATTTCACTTTTCAGTATAAGAAGAAGAGTACACATGTGGTGGAAAGGTTAAAAGACAAAGTAGAGATTTTGGAAGCCAAGAATATAGAAATTGAATTAGAAAAGAAGGCTCTACAGTAAGTGGTCTTTGAACCATCAATTGAACCAGTTCTTAATCAATACTTAACATCGACAATACAACCATTGTGCATTTAACTGACTGATTAATGGTATTTAACATTAAAATAGTATTTTAACGGTGTATTCTCTGATCTTTACAGAGCCTGTGTACCTCAGGATATATACAGCAAGCTGAAGAAGCAGTGGAAGGACCTCCAGAGGCGTCACAATGAGTTTAAGAAGGTCCTTCTGTCCAGTGTATTCCCGGTCACCATCGGAGACATGTCCTTCGCCAACGTCACAATGCCTGCAGATCTGACCTTCCTACCGGGCAACATCAGCTACACTGAACAGGTACATAAACCGCAGGTGTAAAAGAGCTAGCTTAGTGTGAATAGTTTTTATAGAAGAACACAGCAGATTTTCATTTTCATGTTGTTGATTGTAAATTCAGATAGACTTTTATTTGTACATGTAGTGTAGACTCATAATACTCTATTATTGTTTGTTATTGATTGAAGGACAAACTCATGTAGTATCATTTTGTTGTTTTATATTTGACTTTTCCCCCCACTGTTACAGCATAAGTAAAACATGACTCCATCATAGCTAGAGGTACAGTAGTTACTTGGTATTTATAGTTGTACTCAGGAAAGTCCTTGCTTACCCTTCAGCAGACTCCCCAAATAAAACGATAATCACTGCCTGCTATTTTCTTTCGCATGAAAGTGTTGTCATATTGGCTGGGCAAGCTTTAGATTTTCCTGTGCATTGGTTATCAAACTTAGAACAAAGATTAATCAAATATTCACTGATTGCAAGTAGATTTAAAACAAATACATGTACTAATTAATAGAAAACATTTAAACATCACACAAACTTTGAACACTGTGTTTGTTTTATAAAAAAAGATAATTGAATATAACTTCACACTGTATTTTTTACAACTAAACTTGTGTATTTATACTGGCATACTGTTTTATTCACTCAACAAAATCAGTTGTACCGTAAACACAATAATTAAAATAGGTCACTCAATATGGATAATTTAGCTGGTTAGAAATGTTGATTAATCTTGCTCTGACTTTGGTCTCTGTGTTGTATACTTGTTGTACTGTTACAGTCCCTGAAACGTTCTACTTTCCCATTTTTCCGTGCATTCACAGTGCGCTCACAGTGCGTTCACTTTCGCTCTCCGCTCCGCTCCGTTCACCTTGCGCTCACCGTTAATTCAGCGTTCACTTATCGTTCAGTCAGATAATATTATATTAAGGCTGATAACAATACATACATGTAGTTTATTTGTAAGTTGTTCCCGATTACTGACGAAACACAATGTAAGATTAACTCCCGAGGCACTTCGAATAAATCGTTCATCTTGCGTTCACATATTGTTCACCGTGCGTTCACTTTGCGCTCTGCGTTCGCACACCGTTCACCATTCATAAGCGCTCACCAAATTCCGATCAACATGCGCTTACCGTGTGCTTAGTGTGCGCTCACCGTTCAAGTAGGAAAGTAAGACGTTTCAGGGACTGTACTCTCTTCCTGTTATATGTCTTTTTGTTCGTTATTTATTTTTTTCTTTTACTTGGGCTTATATGTATAAATGTATTGAGCTACTCTTACATTTTTTCTTGACATGAAATTTATTTGAAAATATGAAATACTGAAGATAAACTTATTATACTTAAACATTCTCTAATAATGACCTAACTGAAATAAAAAACTGTACAGTAGTCATGATTAATATCAAGATAAACTCACAGAAATGAATATAATTCTGTTATATTGAATATGGCCTACATTTGTTTGTAATACATGTACACAAGTAAATTAGATTTACAAAAAATATTTGAATATTTTGCATGCTATTGCATCACATAGAAAATTATCTGTTTATTTCACAGGTACTTGTTTTTGCCTTGAAGTGTTCACCAATAGTACAATAATTACATGCATTAAACTATTGGGTAGACTGTATAGCAGAAACAAGTGGCTGTGATTTATTCTCTGCATAAAGTATATGTATTTATATAGCATGATCAGTGGAACCGTCATAGATAAATGTTTGTGTGTTTGTAGGAGAGAAAGCATCAGGAAGACCTGCGACTCCTGAAGCAGAGGCTGGACCGGGTGGACAACAACCAGCAGAAACAGTTGGACGAGCTCCAGGAGATTGCCAGTAGCACCTTCCGCGGGACATTCCCGGACCTGGACGAGAAGATCGGTGAGCGGATCATAGAGGAGAAGATCGTGGAGACGGAGACTGTGATAGAACATGAGAGGATTGTGAAAGATGTTACTGTGGAGGAACATCTGGAGGAAAGCATGGAGAAAGCCGACCCTGAGAAGTCCAGCTGATGACCGGGGTCAGGGGTCATCTGTTTAATTCATACTCAGTTACCGCTGTAACAGTGTCATGGTTGTATTAATGCAGGAAACACGGCTTGTAAACATCACACGTATGTCAGTGTTATTATTACAATTTACTCTTCAGAGAAAGGAATATTTCAATCTGGACAAGATTTAAAATGTCATAATCATCATTTGTCATTTCTATGCCTTGCTTTGGCAGTTGTTTAGAACAAGATGGCACATGTGTTTAATATTCCTGCCATTTGATAATTACAGGTAACCTAATTAAAGGTGTTTTATTTATACCAGTAACTCTCTTCTCTAGCTGTGATATGGACCTAGTGGATATTTTGTTGATATATACATGTATTCATGCCAATTATTATTTGTTATTTGATACTGAGCTCTCCTTTATCTACCTGTGCCTTGATTTAGACTAACAACAAGTATGTGGTTATTGTAGCAGCGATGAGGTGCTTTGATGCATGTTGTAATTAGCACTGGATAAAACATTCAGCTGATCTGTAGTCGTACATTTTCTATAATGTGTAGTTGGGTAGTTTTCCTTTATATTTTTTATACAAGTCATATATCCGTAAGGTAATGTCAATTCTATCTTTATACATTTTACACAAATGTCAACATATTCCATCCTTCTTACCCCAAAAAGAACTGTTATTTCTGGTACATGGAGATTGCGAGTTCAGTAGATTTGTTGTTGTATTATATTTTATTACAAGAATAAATTATTTATGATGATCTATCTCTGTTTTCTATTACATGCTTGTATAGCCATGATAAAATGCTGCATCATAATATTCATATGTTCAGAACATGATTTGTCTCTGTGAAACATGAATAATTTCTGAACAGCTATGGGGTGAAAATTAAAAACTGAAGCTTTCCCCATATTTTACATTATATCCTAGCATATAAATGTATTTACATAGGGTCAAACACAATATTGATCTAATTATTAAGTACATGTACATGTAATCATTTGCAAGAAAGCATCAAATAATTTTTCTTGTATGTCATGAGATTTACAAAAGAATACAATGGTCAGTTCAGTCACTGTCTCAACAGAATATGTGTTGCTCATTTCTGTTCAAATATAAACAAACTACGAGTGACCATTTTAAAATTTTATTAATTGCACAATCCCATCTTCACAACTCAGCAGTTACACACATGATCATCTAACAGCAGGAGCCCCAGAGTGTTCATTAGACAGGTGCACATAAGTGCTCACTGAAATTCCCTATACCTGTCAAATTTTAGCAAGCACTCACGAGCCCCCTCTCTCCTGAACATGTCTCTTTTACAGAAGGATATTTTTTCACAGCTGAAAAGAATATTTACAGGTATTTCCATCCCTAAAGACATTTAAATTTGTTACATTGTTAGCAGAGGGTTTTTCGTATTTTAGCTACATGCATCGCAACAAATCCTTTTTCAATAAATCTTTGACTTAGACATACAACTACATGTACCAGTATTTGTATTTTGAGCACTAGCCCTCGATCCTTGCTTCTCTGGCTTAGAGGTTTAACTACCAGTATTTGTATTTTGAGGACGAGAACTAAATCGTTTGGTCCCCTGACTTAGACATAAAACTACCAGTATTAAATTTTATATTACAAGGACTAATCCTCCATCATCTGGTATTTGTATTTTGAGGACAAGCCAGTCTTTGGTCTTCTGACTTGCACATATAACTACCAGTATTTATATTATAAGGACTAGCCCTCTATTATCTTGTCCTCTGACTTAGACATGCAACTACCAGTATTTGCATTTTGAGCACTAGTCCTCAATCCTTGCTCCTCTGACTTAGACATATAACTACCAGTATTTTTACTTTGAGGATTAGCACTCTATTATCTTGTCCTCTGACTGTACTACAAGTACTTGTATTTTGAGGACTAGAACTAAATCGTTTGGTCCTCTGACTTAGACATATAACTACTAGACTAAGTATTTATATTACAAGGACTAGTCCTCCATCATCTGGTATTTGTATTTTGAGGACTAGCGTATCCTTTGGTCCTCTGACTGAGACATGTACCGGTAACTACCAGTATTTGTATTTTGAGGACTACCCCTCTATCGTCTGGTCCTCTGACTGATCTGATTCTGACTCATCTGACTCACTGTCCCCAAACGTGTCCTCAGTGAGTCCAAACTCACGTGACCTGGCAACAGCCATGGCTGCTAGATTGGAGGAGAACTGGAAGCTGGGACTCTGAATGGGGACAACTCCGTCCCTGGGGACAGAATGGGGGAAATTTCCCAGTGAACAGACCACAGAGTCTTCCTCAGACCCTGCAGTAAAAAGTCTACCTTCACTCTGATTGTCTTTTTCTGGGTTGGGATGTTGTCCACTTTCAGGATTTCTATCATCACCTCCACTTTTGAACTGTTCAGTAGATGTTCTATAATCATAATTATCACCCTTAAAGCCATTATCTGTATTAAGCTCCTTCTTTTTGTTCTTTGAACACACACTCTCCTGTTCTGAGTTAGACAACTTTTTTGGGTAATCTTCTTCAGTAGACTTTGTCTCTTGATGACAGTCCTCTCCCCCCACAGAACTCTCTAACTTCCTGTCCCCTGTGGTTTCGGGGGACACAGGGCCGTACTTCCTCTCCTGGGCGATTCTCTCCCTCCTCCCCATCTCCTCCGCCCTCACTGAAATCACCGACTTCAGCTCAGTCAGGAGGCGAAGGGCTTCTTGTTTCTCCCTCTTCTTTCTCTCCTGAAAAATTTAATTAAACAAAGATTATTTACTAATAAATAAATCTTACATGTACATATGACAGTTGATCAACATTTTATTAAGGAATTCCAACTATACAATGGATTCATGATAGATGCATGTTTGACGAATTCTTCAATGTTAATTCAATTGTGCTGATTTATTATGTTTACACACATATATTACTTGTACCTCAAATCAAGTAGTGGATTCATAGATTCTGCCAATAAAAAGGATTTGATGGGTATTTGAACTATGCTAGTATGATGTAATTCCCACTGAGTCATACTCATTTCTTATTTCTTCCACAAGTATATATGCAGTATACATTCAAAATGCATTTTCAGAACTAGTTGCACAAAATACTGTGGAATCATTTTTATTTGTGGGGGTCAATATTTGTGGGTAGCCAAAATTTCGTTGGTAGTGTAATCAGGATAATTTTAATAAATATCAAACAAATGATTGTGTATAGGTTCGTGGGGATGTAAATTCGTGGGCAAGGGTTACCCACGAAAGCCACGAACATTGGTCCCCCACGAGCAATGATGATTCCACAGTAAGCATCAACATGACATTGTATATGTACTTACATACAGCTATTTATTAAAGAACCAGTACAAAAATGTAGAATAAGAACAAGTAAGAGCCAGTGTGGGTACCTTTTCCTCTGGGGTGAGATACTCGTCCCAGCTGTAATCTGGGTCAGCGTCCACCTCCTCATCAATATAAGCCTCAAACACCTGTAACAGGTAAATACGTAATCAACTGTCTAGTCACATTCATTCTTCTATAAACTTCAGAACTTCATAATTATGTAGCAGAGAATATGTATCTTAAATTTCAATAAAATGAAATTCAGTGAAGAAACTTCTGCTGATCAATGCAATTTCATTGTATATTTTGTATTTCTTGTATCAAAATGGCAAATAAAAATAGATCCAGGTTTAGCAATAAACTTGAAGTCAAACTTCCAGTTTGTAAGAATATTTTCACTTTTGTACTGAAAATAAATCATGACAGAAAATGTCTGGACACAAAGAGAGAGCATCACATTATGTTGTAAGGTTGTGTTCAACAAACCTCATCCTCTATGATGGGTGGACTGGTATTGAATAGGTCTACAGGGGGCACATCCACAGGGATCTGGGTGTGAACTGTCTGCTTCTCTCCCTCATTTGGCCTCTCGGCTAGAGATAAACAAAAGAATAAAATCAGATGCAAAAAAAAAATATACATTGTATATTGTAAGTTTAGAGAGCCAAAATAAAATTCTAGTGTTTGTGTACAGTTCTTTTTCCTGACACATGGAGATATAGTCAATACCTGGAATTGGTTGGTATTTGTACAACTTTTGAAGGCGTTCCAGTCCCTCTTCCCAGCATCCTTTGCTGGCCAGCAGTTCCTGTTTGATTTGGTCCAGCAGACTCTCCATTGGTTGACTGCTGGTCAACTTGTCTGTGGTATCTGTGTCCTGATTGGGTGAATGTTTCAGAAGCACTGATAACTTTCTGACCCTGGAAAGCAAATAAACATATCATGACATTTCCAGTTTGTAACTGCATTTATTAAAAGATCTTTTATCCAAATCCATCCCATTTCAAAATTAAGAAAAATTAGACACTGGAGTGCAAAAATGAATTGGTCATTGACAAGTAAATTCCTTCAACAGAACCATATACTGTTGCTATCATAATAAAAATGATTGCCATATTGTAGCCTCACAGTACCTTAATAAAGCTGCCTGTAGATGAAGGTCAAGGCTGTGAACTGCTATGTCAAGGTCATTCATTTTGCTGAGGTCTTGTTTCTGGGGTAGTGTTTGAGAAGGGGAGGTCACACTGTTGTGATAGCCATACAGAGTCTCCAACTCCTTAGTACACTGCTGGTACCTCTCCTGTATACCCTGTGTGACCAGTGGATCACTTCCAGAGGACTCTGTAAAGCAACAAGTGAACCATTACACCACTATGTGCAGTAATAATACTGGTCTGATGCTTACTTCATGGTAAAAGATTCTATATGCATCAAGAATTCCCTTGTGCTACAGTACTGCTTCAGTCATACATGTACCTGTATCATATGCATGTATATTTTATTTTTAGCTTAGGTCCAGTAAAGGATCAAAACATAAAACTGCTCTAAAGACTTTCAAATAGCTCTACAGCCAGTTTGTAGTGTAGAACAATGACAAAAGTATTCTTTTCACAGATATTATGTAAAATATTTTTGGTTATCACATATCACACATATCCAAGAATTTTCAAATTTATACTACATGTTAAAAATACAATCAGATTATCTCAGAACTACAAATATGACTGGAATCAGTGGATATGCATGATAATTGATACATGTAGGGATGAATTGAGACTTACCCAGAGACTGAAGAACTCGGAGGACTACACTCCTACACAGCTCAGAATACTGCATCATACAGACCTGGTTAACTCCCTGTAACAGGAAAAGAAAGAGTGTCATCTCCAGACAAGGAAAAGAAAATAGCAACTAATTCCCAAACAGACTTGAGGCCCCAAATCTGACTTAAGATGGTGAAGTAGATTGTTTAATAAAGTGGTATTTTAGAAAGCTTCTTAATATTACTTTGAAAAAAAATTGTAGTTACCTTTATGGCTGACACAGAGAATCCATCTGTGACATTTTCCAGTTCTTTCTGAGATTCTGGGTTGTCTCCTTTCACCTGTAGACAAGGACCATACTCCTCAAGGGGAATGTGGGCCAGGAAATTAATAGACCTGTCAGCTGATATAGGGTTCCTGGGTCAAAATATAAATAAATAAAAAAAAATATGTACATTAAGCAGAGAAAAAACACTACCTATTCTTTAACATCACACAGTGTCATTGTGCTAGTAAGAGATGCTTGAATAAGGTTGTGTTTTTATCTGATATAGCATTTGTATTGGTTGTGCACATTACACATTAAATTCTCCTAATATTTACAAAGGACTATATATGATTAGAGCCTAAAACGGCCCCTTAAAATGAACATCATCATTTTACTGTCATTCTTTATTTTCTTTGTACAGATATACATGTAAAGATTTTTTCGTAATTTCCATTTTGAATTATGGACGACGGACTTAATTCGCTTTGCGCAGATATATCGCCCACTTAAAATGAGTGATTGTCACGAACATTGAATTTTCAATATTACGTCACAATCAATAAAACTCAATGAAAAATCATTATGAAAAAAAATATGAAAAAAAAAATTATGACGCAATATATATAGCTGTTCTACGTCATCAATACACACTTTATATAGTGCAAGTAGTGGCTGACCTTGCTATAATTTAACATGCTTAAATATGCTTTTCAATATTATTTAACTTGTACAAATTTCTTTAGGGTATGTCACAGTACTGTACTGAGATTTATATTAGCTCAAGTTATTTATAAACATCTACATAGATTAGTTAACGGAGTTTGAGCCATTAAACAAATCATTTACATTCCTTTTCGCTTCAATACTCATATCGAAAATAAAACTAAACAATTCCTGTGCTTAAATTTCGAAGTATTTTATCATAAAAAATGTTTAGCACACTCTAGTAGTTGTTTTGTTTAATAAATCAACCTCAAAATGATGTACACAAACTTTTTCTTAGAGTTTGTGCAGTACTTTTCGTGAAAAATTGAAGAAATATAACGACACACCGCACTTTGGCATGTGCCCCCTTGAAAACAAAGTCGATGACATGGTCATTTTTAAAATAATATTTAACTAAAATCATCATATAAGTATCATATTTCAATTTGGAGAGAAAATCTATTGCAAAATTTTTTAAAAATAATATATAATTTTTTCTCTCACAAAAACGATTTTCCCCATTATGTTCAATTGAAAAAGAGAAGTAATACAAACAATTTTTGAAATGGTCCCTACTAAAAATCTAATTCAATTTTTATGCTATGTTTTGATTGATTTTGATATATCTTTAGTAACTCTATAATGTAACTTATAAAATTTTTATAAAAATAACTATTGTAGAAGTGAATTGGGTCCACCATCCTTAAGTGCCCACAATTTAGAAATCTGACATCATAAAGTTAACCTTTTCCCGCCATTTTCGCATTTTTAGCATAAAACGACTTGTTTTTAAGCAGTTATTCTTTTAGAAAGTATTGAGCGCATGCTTGAACAAACAAAATATTTGCATTAGAAATGTATACCTATCCAAGACTTATAAGTGACAAAAATTTTTTGCTTGTTCAAAGCTGCGCTCTATATTTCCCATTCGAAAAACGATAAGAAAAATGTCAATTTTTCACTGATTTTGATTGAATTATAAAATAGCGTCACTTCTGATGTCATATACTGCCGGTGAGCGCATATAAATCAAATAGATAGGTGAAAAATATATCTTATATCAACTCTTCATAAAAATAACATAACAATCTAATGTATGTGAAACACATTAAAAAATGGCAAATTATGGGGGCCAAATTTGACTCATATCATATATAGTCCTTTATAAAACAAAATCAATTGTAAAATTTTAATTACATGTACTTCATACTGATATGTCATCAAAGCAAGCCATTCACACAGGGCATGTGAATAGATACATAGATACAGTACTTATATTATCCTCTGTTGAAAATCTTGAGATTTTATTGACTGTGAAGAATACTGTTTCAGACAATGTTATGCTGACTACCGGGATTAATTAGTTCATAGTTTTCCCTAATTATGAACTATTGTAACTGACTAAATATCAATTCAATATTTACACATCATAAGAAGGCTCATAACTGACATCTGATTTGGCTTTCCAATTTTGTTGCAGACAAAAGAATTTATGCCTTGACAAATTAATGCCAATTTTTGCAAGGACCCCATACATTGTTAATTCTCTTTTACTTCTACTACTCATTGAACTTTTATGTATCTACATAACTAGCATATACAGGGTATGCAATAAAAATTCAACCAGATGTTCAGTCAGTGTTACTATAAAACACTTTCTAGCTCATTACAGTGACTGTCCTATACCTTGCTATGAGCTGGCTTGTCCAGTCTTTAGTGGCTATCAGACAGTCTCTACACAGGATAAACAGCTGGGCTCTCAGCTGTGGACACTGCCTCTGATATCCCAGCATTCCATTCTGTTCTATTCTACTCAGTGAACTTTTCTGGCTAACTCTGTCCCAGATCAAATCAAAAAGTATAGAATATGACAACCTTTATGCTTTTTACAGCATTTCAATCAAACTTTAACCATTACTCAATAAAGAAACCAAAAACAAGAGAAGTTTTATTATATGTATTAAGAAAGAATAGAATCACTCACAATGTAAATCCCCGTGCCACAAGCTCTGTCTCCTGGATGAGCCGTAAACATTTTGACGTCCATCTAAAGAAGTCCTCTCCAACCCCTAACATCTCTGTTACTTCCTGTACAGAGCCCTCTAGTGACCATTTGTACCAGGCCAGGTACAAAGCCTTGCCGATCAGATACAGGAAATACACAGCAGTTAATACTGACACAGCGTCTGTCATCTGTTTGAATTTCCAAGGATAAGTTGGCCACATAAGCCTTCCATAGAAATATGATGAAAGGAGCGGGATGCCAAACATAAGAATTCTACAAAATGAGAATTGTTGCTTAATAAGTGGAGCCAGTACTTAATAGTGATCACTTATTATTTGTAGAGATATTAAATCTGGTTAATTGAATTAGGTACATACTGAGAACTTTTTTTCTAATTCAAAAACTCGACTAGAAATACTCTGCCTTGGTATAAGACATACATTTTGGAGACTAGGGCTGGGTCTTGTTTCCCTTGCAGGTGCTCTGCCTGGCTCTGCCCAGAGAAATGTTGGAGGTAATTTTTATCCTCTTCCTCCAATGCCTTGTGCTGTAGTGACTTCTCCAGTATACAGTCTCTGTAGAACAATTTCTTCAAGCAAAAAATATAAAAATTAATAAATGAAAAATGTTAAAAATTGAACATTCATGGATTTATTAGTTTTACATTATTCAAATTTCATCAATTAATATTTACTTTTAAGCATCTAATGTCTATGTTTTGACCAGTATTCAATTTTATTTATTAATTAAGATACATGTACATGTATATCAAAAGTCAGGTATGCAGCAGAAACACTAGTTTTAATTTTCAACTGATCTTGAAAACTTTGAAAATCATTAATTATAGTTGTACAGTACTACAATGTATAGGATAATTTAAGATTTACAAAAATAATATCCATATAAAGAACTACGGTAAACAAAATGCCATAAACAGCCAGTGTAAGGATCACTTGTATATAACAAAAGAATTGAACTATAGGGGAGATCGATTTCCTGGAAAAAATCACTTCATTTGATATTTTCTACTGTTACAGTACATATTTCTAAATTTTTCAAATTTTCAATTAGAACCTAGCATATTGCGCTTGTAATTCTTTAATTAACCTTCAACATGTTCAAAGTTGGCTAAAACGTCATTTTTGCAGTAAAACGGTCTGTTTCTAAATGAATTTTGGCCTAGAAATCCATAAGGGTAGGCCTGCCCCTAAAAAAAAAGGAGAGAGATTTTGATCTGTTGATCAAAGGAATAAATTAAAATAGGATTTTTTTTAGGGGTACCCCTGCCCTGAGGTCGAAATTTGCATAAAACCTACGAAACATTTTAAAACATATTTGTATTATAGTGGTTTATATATGTGTTACACCCGTAGGTTTAAATAGCTCATTTGGTTTCACCACTGTCACTTACCCCATATCTAAAAGTTTTTTTGTATCCTAGCTCGTTCAATTCCACTGCTAATAGGCATGATTTTTCTTTTTTTTAAATTATCGGTTTGCATAAACACCTTTTTCATTTCAATTTATTTTTTACAGGATTGTGCATTTTGTATTTTACTCTGATTTTCTTCCTTTAATGCACATTTGCTCTTCAAATTGAAGACATTTATGAAAAAGTATGTACTGAACTGAAAGCAATCAACCGTAACTATACCATAGTGTAAGCATGCTTTGTTTGAGGGCAAGAATCATTCACTCTGTGTTACTCAAGACAGGTGCCACGTTAAAAAATCATGCTGATCAAAAACTGTTGTGTTTGCCTTTCCAAAACATCTATAGAAAATGGTACAATTGTTGGAGAAATACTGCAAAGTAGATGCAGTTCGTTCTTTGCAAAGAACATGTGCATTGGTGACATTTTATGCCAAAAATGCAGGAGGAACAAAAGAAAATTTATGCATAAAACGACCTTTGAAATTAAGTGATGCGAAACTTTCGATAGTTGCTAATATGTCCCTGGTTGTAAATAAGGTACATGTATCGTATTATAGAAAGTGAACTGAAAATAAAATTTAAAGATAATAAAGTCAAAATAAAGCATCCATAACTCATACTGCTCGGACAACGACTGTGAAACTTTTTTTTCAATCACTAAACATTATGAGAACTAGAATCTAAGAGTTGACTTTGTATGGCCTAAAATCAAGAGGTGGAACAGAAATCGATATGTGCTTTTTTTGTGCAGAAACCATGACAGGCGCTATAGGTCAATTCTTTTGTTATTTACAAGTGATCCTTTCTTGATCAACATAACTATATCAACAATATTTATATTAAATATTTAATTTTAGTGTATTCTTTGATTAATTCCAATGTATGATACATGTACCTCTCCTAAATTCACATTTGACATGCTTGACAGTGTTTAAAATACTTGTTCACTATACTTACTATTTGATTCACTTCTGACTTCAACTGGTTTATTCCCAGTAAGATGGACACAATGCTTGAAAAATACCCTGCACATTTTGTAAACACGCTTGAACCTGCCTAAAAATACAAAAGTTTCGGGTACTTAAATTACCATGTAAAGAAAAAAAAAATTGGGGTATAAAAGAAATTCTATACTTACCAAATCTTGCTGAGAATTATCGATTGTCCTCTTTTCTACAGTGTCCTTTCCACTCCAGATTGTTTTCTCTGATGAAATGTTTTCTACTCCTGATTCAATTAAATGCTGGTAAAGTGGGGAATTCTGAAAGAAAATAACCTCCATTTACAGCCGCGTTGTGTTGTTCAAATAAACATGATAAAGGTATTAAATTAAATCAATAGATGCATGTGACCCATATAGTACAACTTTATCATGTTTATTGGAGAAACATACAACTTTTTATGGAACATATAAACTCATTAGCTGTACATACATGAACTACCTGGGATGTTTTTTAAGGACATCTATGAATAGTATAACAATCAAGATACATTGTGTACTATCATTTTAATATGAAGCAACATGATTGTAGGAAATGAAATAAATATATAATTTTCATTAGCTTGATGATGCTCAGAGTTAGTTATGCAAACAATTATATTGAAGTTTTAAATTTTTTTTATGGACATTGGTCACCATTTGGAGATAAACATTTTCTATTCTATATACACATGATACATGTACATATTCATGCTATTTGACTGTCGTAACAGTAAATTGAACAACCATATCAGCATCAAAGCTCTGCATCATTTAGTGCTGGAGATATTAAAAGACCCCTGCCAAAATTTATGAAAGGCACCACTTTCTGAATGAATGTGTCTATTTACTTCATTATCCTTAACCCTTCAAGAGTAAAATATGCACATCTTACTTTAGAAGCTAGAGGATTCTGACATTTGTACATTTGTAAGGCATTGCCGCAATTTAAAATCCGAAGTGGTTTATCTAATGTTTAATTTATAATGGGTGGGGTCATTTTTGTTAAAAAGGGGTCGAGGTAAAAAGGTGCTTAAGTCATGTACACTCTGTCCCAAGATATCCTCGATTCACATTTTGCTTAAGTACTCGATATTTATAAGTACCTCAGGGTTCAAAATTAATGATGTTCATTCTAAAGTACAAAAAATTTCCAAGATTTCTCCCCTTTTAACTTATCAGTTTTCAATACACGGCTGAAAAATGTGATGTCTACGGGGATTTTGTATTGCAGCAGACCTTTATGATAATGTTGAAAAATTGCGCGAAGCATTCCGAGTGAGTTCCAAATGGAGAAAAGATGTAAACATTCCCCATTATAAATCTCCGTAAGAAATCTGTTTTCGTTCCTGTGAATTTTTCAGAGTAAAAAATGATAATGTGTCAATGAAGATATCTTGGAAATTTTCCCTTTCATCGATTTCAATTGCACTTCTGTCATAGGTATGTGTATTTTTATTAAAAATTGGCCAAATGTGCTGCATAAATATCTTGGGACAGACTGTAGTGAAAATGATTTATCAATTATGTTTGGAACTGCACTCGCTCAAATGGTCACATCGCAAAAAACATATATAGAATTTACCAATATTATGAAAATGTTGCACATTTTCCCAATCTCAATGAAACCAGCAAAAGTACAAAATATGATGGAAAACCCCTAAGCATTACCACACCATGCATTCATGTCTGAAAATTATTTTTGTTAAACGTGAAATTAAAAAGAGTACAGTGAAGTCGCCAATTCCGGGTCACGTCAGACTGTTTCGTTAATATTTTGCAAAGTTGTTCCATTTTTGTTTTATACTATATACAAATTGAAGTACAATTTGTGAGCTATTAAATATCAATTCTTTTTCCAAAATAAATTCCCGGGAAGAATATTTATGGAGGTATTTCAACAAGGCCTGGCTTCCCAACTTTCGAATCATTTTCTCAGTTTCCGGGTCATGTGAATTTAAGGTCTCTGTAATGTCGGGGAATCATTTTAAAAAATGATTTTTATTAATTTGCAGCATTGAAAAAATATTGCCGCTCGGGAAAAATATTTAAAATCACTGATACACAAGTAACAGGGACCCATTTCTAAATGTAAATGAGGGCAGTGATTCAGAATGAAATAATCATTGTGTGACACAAAATATAATAAAAGCAAAGAAAAATAATGAACAAGATAAATATAATGACAACAGAGCGGCATGGAAAATTTTATTCAATTGAATTTCTTTCTCTTTCGCTTGCATGTTATCATAAAACTACAAAAAAAAAATGTTTCAGGTAAACTGACCCGCAATTGGGGAAACTCCATCAGTTTGATTTATCAATCAGTGTAAATTTAATTGAGCACTAATTATTATATTGAACCATTTCTGACGGATAACTGAATGCATGTGCAATATTGTGCAGCTATTAATACTCGGCCACAACTTTCACATCAACCACGCTGCAGCGTAAATAACGAAAAAAGCATGTTGAAGATGAGTGAAAATCTCGAACTCGGAAGCGCTTGATTCCTAATTTCTTTTCTCGGATGGTCTCTAAATGTTTTCCTTCAAATATTTTTTACTGATCAAATACAGTAAGGCCCATAGTTCGTGATCAGTGTATTTATAAAGTTATTTTTGCTTCATTTTAACCAATATGACATGAAAATGATTGAAGTGACCCGGAATTGGAGACGACCCGGAATTGGCGACTTCACTGTACAATTCGATCAAAGCAAATATGAACAGGAAAAAAATGAAAATATAAGTATTTAACTTGCTGAGATAACTATTTTCAAATACAACCGAACAGTTTAGACATGAAGATAATACCTCGAAGAGAACATCTTCATCACTGGCATCAGTATCACATTCCATGATTTTTTTTATTCGATGTTGATCTTGAGCTTCATTCCATGTTTCTTTTCACTCATCAAGAAGCATTTCTTCGATTAAGATGGAAAAAAATAGAAAATAAAGTGAGACACGGTAGGAAAACGTTTTACCGGAACTTACACTACTTTCGCTTTTCTGTGTATTAAATCCATATTACTTCCTACAAAATGTTTTAATTTTGGCATGGAAGAAAGGTTAGACTTTCAAAGTTTTTTTTAAAGATCTTTCTTTGTTTTGTTACTTTTGAGTTGTTGTTTGCAAAAATAATTTGCACATGATTTACAGTATATTTCAGCACTAAACGTTATAGTCCGAAATATCTTACGTTTTCCTGGCTTTTTTTAACGATTTTGATATTTTACTTCCTGGCATGTAAAATATCAAAATCGTTAAAAAAGCCAGGAAAACGTCAGATATTTCGGACTATAAACGTTACAGCAGTTAAACAGTAAGCTTTTCTTGAGTGAGTGTACAGATCCCTGAACAATTATAGTTAACAGATTGATGTATGTACACTACTTTATTTTGAATGGAAATAAATGCAAAAAGTGATTGTTAAAATGTTCACCTTATTTTAGCTGAGAAGAAAGTCTGAAGATCTGAATATGATGGCGAATCCTGTGAATATTTCCCAGGAGAGATTGATTTCAGAGAAATATTTAACAAATCCAAAGAAAGATGGCTGCCTTTGTAGACCAGTTATCATTGACATTAGGAAGGCATATTTTGGATATTATCTTAAAGAGCGTGACTCAGCATCTCGCGATGTGGAGCTCCTAAAGAAGACTTTTCAACAGTTGGGTTTCTTGGAGCCTCACATTGTCAGTGACACAGACTCCAATGAAGAAAATCATCCATTATATTCAGTGGAAAATCTTAAAAGTGAGATGGTCAGAATAGGTATTATAGTTTTTATTTCTATTTCCTGATTTATTTCTATCAACTTTAATATATATGTACAGTGCAAGAATGTAATAACTTTATGGTACTGCAATATACAATATTTTTCATCAATGAACCACTATACATTGGTTGCTATTATGATTGCACAGCCCTAATAATATTCCTTTAATTTCTACTTTTTTATTTTTTCAGCAAGAAATCCAGAGTTTACCAGCGATGCACAGATCTTTCTCCTTGTTGTTTTAGCTTTCGGGGAATATGGATATTTTTATTTACCCAATGATCCAATAAACAGTTATAAGCAGAGGGCACCAACACCTGCCAAATTTTCCACAGCTCTCCTGCTGTCACATTTTAATGGAAACAACTGTAGTAATTTGGTTCTGAAGCCCAAAATATTTCTTGTCCAGGTATAAGAAATTGCATGTAAATTAAGCATGATAAGAAATAAACCAAATCAGTTATTTAATATTGATCATCTGACAATTTCAAATATGATATTTTTGGCCAGAAACCATAAATTAGTAAACAAAAAAACCCAAAGCTTTTTAGCTTAAAAACTTTTAACATTTTTTTTTAGATATTTATACTGACTTCTTCACTTCAAGGAGATTATTATAACATGAAAATGTCCACGATCACTCAGCCTTCTTAAGGACCATGCAAGGCTGTCCTCTATAAACTATTATAAATATATAATGTTGTTTTTTTTAACTTTGGGAAAATTATATCATAAAGATGTTTATTTTGAGTTTATCTTTTTCATTTGTTTAGCTAGTGTATGTGGCACTATGTGCCATTCTTACCCAGGAAATATCTTTCATAAATACATTAAACATGCACTGATATTAAATGAAAATTAATTGACTTTGCATATTTACTTGGGAAGAATACATGTAAATCAAGTTTAACTTTTCTTATCTTGGTTTCATCTAATATTCAGATATATACCTAATTTGATTAATCACATATTGAAAAGTACACTGTAAATTACAGTTTTTCCTTTTTAGGTCACCTAAGTCAACTCAGATGACCTATTGCTATCTGTTTTCGTCCGTCGTCGTCCGTCGTGCGTTAACAATTTTACATTTCTAACTTCTTCTTAAAAACTACAAAGCCAATTGTTACCATTTTTGGTGTGAAGCATTTCTATGGTAAGAGGAGTCTAAATTGTGAATTTCATGGCTCTACAACCCCGGGGCGCCACAAGCGGGGCCAAATATGCAAAAAAAAAGCCAAATTTTCAAAAATCTTTTTCTCTACTCCCATATAAATTTGTTAAAAACTAAATGCATGGACGATGTCTATGAAGCCTTCTACCAAAATTGTGAAATTCATGACCCGTGGGTCAGGGGTTCAGGCTCTAGGGTGGGGCCAATATGGCCATACAGTGAAAATGTATTAAATCTTAGAAAATCTTCTTCTCTACTCCCATATATATTTATTAAAAACTAAATGCATGATTATGATGTCCATGAAGTTTTCTACCTACGGTAAATTGTGAAATTCATGACCCCTGGGACAGGGGTTTAGGCCCTATGACGGGGCCAATATAGCCATATAGTGAAAATGTATGAAATCTTAGAAAATCTTCTTCTTTTCTCCCACACATGTGGGAAAAAACTGAATGCATGCAGATGTCCACTAAATCCTCTAACTAAAGTGTGAAATTCATGGCCCCTGGGTCAGGGGTTCAGGACCTAGTGGGAGGGGGGGGGGGAGTTAATATGGCCATATAGTATTAATGCATATAATGTTTAAAAATTTTCTTCTCTACTCTCACACATCTGTAAGAACTGACTTCATAATTATGTTTACCAGGAAGTCCTATACTAAGATTTTAAATTTCATGTCCCCTGGAGTATGGGTTTTAACTCTAGGGCAGGGCCAAAATGGATGTATAGTGTTAATGCATATATTTATGTTTAAAAATTATCTTCTCTACTCCCACACACCTGTAAGGAAAACTGAATTCACGATTTTGTAGACCAGGAAGTCCTCTACCAAAATTTTAGATTCCATGTCCCCCGAGGTAGGGGTTCTGACTCTAGGGCGAGGCCAAAATAGTCATATAGTGTTAATGCATTTAATGTTTAAAAAATCGTCTTCTTTACTTCAGCTGATACTGAATAAAAACTGACTGCATATAAAGAAAGAAAATAAAGCCGTCTTTCAAAATTTTAAAATTCATGTCTCCCAATGTAGGGATTTGAATCTAGGGCGGGGCCAAAACACTCATAGTATAGGGTAGGGGTTTTTAATGCAGGGTGTGGCCAAAATGGTAATTTTGTGTTAATATTAATATAATATTATAATGTTTAAAAAATGTTTACTGACACAGAATAACAACTGAATGCATATTTAGAAAAAAAACATTGAGCTGTCATCATGCCACCTACATGTAAGGCAAGGGTTATAGCTGGGGGGTGGGTATATATTTGTCTTCTTATTTTATTCTGCTCAGGAATTTCAATCAAAGAAATGAGTAAATTTACAAATATAGAAAAGAGTGAGAATGGAGCTGTCTATCAAAGTTAAGAGAGATTGTGAAAGCATTTGGAAAGAGTTCGGGGGGGGGGGGGGGGGGGGGGGGGAAGACTGGTAATGGAGCTATCTTCCCTTGCTTCTTCATAATGGAGTTATCTTCCTTTGCTTGTTCATATTTAGTAATTAATCATTGAATATAATGTAATTATAAAGAATGTATGTATGTTCTATGATCAACAAGTTGTATGATTAAAAGAGTTTTGCAAGTATTTTGATCAAAACAAAAACAGTTTTTGAACTTTTTAAATAAACAAATAGACTTGTTAATAGTAAAGTAATAATTGGCTAACTAAAATCACTGATACATTAAAATGATTTTGGTATAAATGCCAGATGGTGATTAATTGATAATGAATGTTGAATATTCAAGAGCAGGACGAGAGAAGTGAGTAACTCATGATGGCTTTTAAAGCTGGGTTTTTTTTTGTTAAAATGACCACAAGAAGAGTTCCTGTCTGCTCCAGGGGATGGGGGATGTTAGCTAAAACATGTATACTAACCACCTTGTTTTAGTTTATCTATGAAAACATATACACATAAAACCTATCCTGAAAGATAACAAATATGGGAAAATTATCTATCAGAGTCTTGCGCCTTTTCAATATCAGGTGATTCACTCTATTATGATCTTTAAGTTTTTTGCTAAAATTATAGGTTTCATAGACCTTTTTGAAAGACCTCAGACAGGGAGGTGGTCGTCATTACAAATTTATAATTTTTCTACTCCAGAATGAAACTTAATTAAATGCATATATGAGACTCCTCGACAAGTTTGTGTATGGGTTATATGCTACTCGGGTGACCATTAAGGCCTATTGGCCTCTTGTTTAATATCAAACTGCTGTGAACATCTTGATTTAACATGCACATCAAGCTGTCGATTTATAGAGTCTTTGTACATTTACAGACCTGCAATGCTGAGCTGGCCCAAAGGGACAGGTCTTTGTTTATGGATGGAGTCTCCCCACCTCCTCTAGCTAGAGTCCCTATAGAGGCTGATCTTCTACTATATCATTCAGAAGTTTCAGGTTATAAAATTATGATTATTGTTGCTTATCATATCTGTTAAAATAAACTGTTTTTCTTACACATGGGTTCAATCATCAAAGATAGATACAAGTAGTGTAATTTACACAACTACTGTTGAACTTCGATATCTCGAACACTGATATCTCGAATACAATGGATAGGTCGAAGTGATTTGATATTGTTTAAGTATTTTACCCTTGATATCTCGAATACTCAGATGTCTCGAAGTTTTTAAGCTGTCACATCTAGTTTGAGATAGTGAGGTTTGACTGTAATTTATCTCTTAATTATTTTCACCTTGTACTGATTTTATACGTATGTATCATAAAAGTTTTTACCACAGAATTTATCAAGATCTTGCCATTAGTTTACTCTCTTTGTGATAAAGTTATAATTACATGTTTAATATTTAATTACTGTGGAATCATTGTTCATGGGGGACCAATGTTCGTGGCTTTCGTGGGTAACCCTTGCCCACAAATTTACATCCCCATGAACCTATACACAATCATTTGTTTCATATTTATTAAAATTATCCTGATTACACAACCGATGAAATTATGAACCAGGAAAATTTTGGCTTCCCACGAACATTGATCCCACAAATAAAAATGATTCCACAGTACATGGTTAAGTCTTTTATAACTTTCTGAACTTTGTCAACCGTCTTCATTTGGATGCTTTAATATAGGATTACATAACAGTTTAATTTAGGTCAGTTATAATTATGAACCATATTATTTTGTAAACTCTTCTTATGAGACAACATGCATTGTTTCAGGTAAATATACCAGCAAAATGAAGAAAGAAACCAGAGAGAGTCTGGAAAAAGTCATTGATCAGGGGGATGAAGGTGGAGATGGGACCCCAGCCTGTCAGTTTGTGTACACCTTGTACAATGAGGTAGAGGCATTGGCTGGCCAAAAGGAGTTTGAACTGACTGATTTAATCCTGGGAGTCAACAGATCCCTGATGGAGTTCATTGATGAGGAACATTACCAGTCTGATGAAGACAACAAGCCATGGACTACAGAGCCAAAGATTCCAATCTGTGTGGACCAGCTGACTAAGAAATTGGTTCTGACCAAGAGAATGAACCCTTGCTAAAATCATCATGATTCGTCTTCCGAGTGTTTACAAAACCTGCCAAAATTATGCATTGATCAAAACTGCCTTAACTCAATTGGTGCTGAGAACAAACCTGGTTTACATGCAATTATTAGTCTTTCGAGTGTTTACAAAATCTGCCAAAATCATGAATCAATCAATTCTGCTTTTAGGGGGGTATGGGACACCTCCATATTGTGACATACTTCCTATCACGTAAACAATAAAATTAAGTATAATTTCATAGTTTTTTTCTTGACAAAAATTGTTACCTTACAGCTTTGCCTACAAACAATTGATGCTGAGAACGAACCTTGGCTTAGATGTAATCAATGGTCTTTTCAGGTTTACAAAACCTTGCAAAATCATACTTCAATCAAAACTGCCTTAACCCAACAATTCCCCTACAAACAAAAACTTAAGCTTGTAATTATAATCAAAAACTTAGAGGAACAGATGTTCAATCTGCTGACCGGTCAACCCGCCGTGTGCTCTTTGTCGTAATTGGGAAAACGGAAAAATCCGTAGACAATTCGGTGATTAATAATGGCCTAAGAATAATTATGAAAAACATTAGTCAGCATTCAACCTAGCAAGAGGATTGTATTTGCTGACAAGTCGTTGTATCGACCATAGAACTTACGAAATGATGACTTCAATCGAGACTGTTGATAGTCCTGTTTTATCAACCTGTTTGTCAGTAGCTTGCCTCGTTTTAGAAATTGTTCATACGTAGAGCATGCCCTTGCGTATTGAATCAATTGAGAGACAAAATCTCCATATACTGGTGATGAAGGTACCGGTATATTGCTACATAAGAAGGGAAAGTTGACGATAGGAAAATTGAAGTCATCATGCTTATTATAAAGTTTTGTTGTTAGGCTACCATTAATGTTTATTTCTAGTAGAATATCTAAATATTAAACAGGTGACTCAGACTCTGTGGTATCTTTTATTTCAAGTTCACTCAGATATATCGAATGGACGTAAGAATGAGATGATGTCAAAATTTCTGGACTTTAATTTATCGTGGGGAATGGTTGTATATAAAATGTAGAAAAATCGCATGTTTTGATGCTGTTGATTTTGGTAAAATTTTGTGATTTCGAATTTAAGTTCCTTGGAAAGTATCCATATCTGATGTTCACCGCTTCTTGAATATACTGTTGCACATTAATTTTGGTTGTTGGAATTATTGATTTAAAACTGACGTTTTATATATATATATATCCTAAACTAGTGTTTAACACCATTGAATTTCTTAAAATAACCTTGCTAAGAAACCGTCTTTAAAGAATCTATATTTATCAGCAAAATCTATGGTTAACGTGTATTTACAGGCAGAAAACATACGATAAGCATTCGTAACTATGGTTTACAGATGAAAACCATAGATAATGAATCTTTAACTATAGTTTTTGGTACGTAAACTATGGTTAATAGTTAACTATAGTTTTGGTATGTAAACTTTAGTTAACAGTCGATAAACCTTTAGTCGACTGTGATACTATAGTTAAAGACGTTCACATCTGTAAACCATAGTTTATGCGATCATCCATGTTTCAGAAGTGTAAACTATAATTTACACCAAAAAACCCCAACCATTTGCTATTACAAAACATAGTTTATCTGATAAATATAGTTTATGAATTGTCAAACTATGATTAACAACTCTTAATTATAATTAACGAATGTAAATTATTGTTTATACACGTGAATCCAAATTTCTTAGCAAAAATATATAATGTTTATTTACAGACAGAAAAACTAAAATTAGCATTTGTAACCTATAGTTTACAAGCGTCAAATATGGTTTTACAGATAAAAACTATAGTTAACGAATCGTTAACAATAGTTTACGGTTTGTAAACTATAGTTTACAGTCGAAAAATCTAGTTTATTAACTGTAAAACTATGGTTATCTCATTTTCGTGAATTTGGCGTGTCATATACCTGGTATATATGGCTTATTTCTAATAGGTACACGCATTCATGTGCATGTCTAATCATTAAAATGTCGCATTATTTTTAGGAAATGATAAAGACTATAGACCAGGAAAGCCTTGTTTGCCAGGAATTTCTGCAGCAATGCATAAAATGACCAGATGCTGAAACATTTTCAAAGCTGTTAAAGAGTTTAAAGATTTGAAAAATTCACCTGGTGTAACTCGTGCAATTGATAGCAGTCATTTACCTATAAAATTTTTAAATCATTGTCCAGAAAAGAAACCCCCTTTAATCAAACGTCATTTTCTTTGGTTATTTTTCAGGCAGTGTGTGATTCAATAATATTATGAGATTTTCCGTGATTATATACAATACAGGAACAAGCCATTCATGTTTGTAACTGATCTCTTAATACAGGAATAAAAATGTATATGTTTTTTTTTTTGTTTCTCTTGCTAAAATTCTGATTAGTGTTCTTATTTTTATCTTTATAGTTCCAAATATATTTTGAAACACCTTAAAAGGATAAAAACTTATAACGTATAGCATCAAAATACAGAATAAAAGCAGATGATACTTTCCTAATCCTAAAAAGGTGTTATGAACAAGCACCGTTAATATTTGATGCATTTTAGCCCCATTTAAAATATGCATCAAAAAGAGCATCAACAAACGATATGTTTGCTCTGGTAACAACAATTGATTTTCAAACATTTTTGAAATATTCTTATTTTTTTTATTAATAATTTTGAAAAACATCTTTCTAAAAATTACCGAATCATTCCTTATTAGGATTTTAATCAATATTTTATTTAAACTCTTTTTTAAATGCATGAACAAATTTCTTGTTTTGCTCATCAATAAGCGTTTCATCGAATCAGATGGGTAAAAAATAAAAAAAAAAATTAAAGTGAGGTACGGTCATTCTCTCACCAGAGGTCGTGCTACACAAGCTTCGCTTACACCTCTGTCAACGCTCGATGTACAAACTGAAACGATGGGCAAAATGTATTTAAAATCAATGTATTTACTTGTTTTATCCATAACATATAATCCATATGATTATATGTAATTCAGTTTATATCTTTAATACTTTTATTCATTTATTTATTTCGCGGTGGTAAAAATTAAAATCTCATCACATGATGTAGTTTGACAGTCTTTTGAAAGTTTTGAAAATCAGATTCTGCAGGCTCCAGATTCATCGTTAATTTTACACAAATCAACAGCATTGTCATCCCCTGTGATAGTTTTTAACTTGCCCACTAAGTCTTTGCCCGTAAATATCCTCCCTCCAAGCTGGTTGTACAGGACAAACTAATCAACAATGCCATGTGCTCGCAATTGCTTGTTTTGATCACGTGACAGACTATTTTTCCGGGGTTGACAGAGCTGTACGCATAGCTTGTGTAGCACGACCTCTGGTGAAAGAATGGGTTAGGGTAAGAAAAATTTCCGGTTTAAACTACTTTCGCTTTCTCCAGCAGCGTTTCTTCAAATTGTTTTGATTTTGGATTGGAAGAAAAGTTAGACAGATTTCAAAGGTTTGTTTTGAAAATTATTTTTAAAAAAATTAACCAGGTAACCAACTGGATTCACTTTTTACAAAGTTTGGGTTGGTCTATGCAGATTCACATTCATATATTTTTGCAAAATAGGAAAATAAATATTTTTTACACCCTGTCTAGGATAATATATATATTAAATGGGCCGATGTATCTGGGTAATTTGCCATAACCTCGTATACATTATACAGCAGATCTTATACTATATATTTTATTGAGTGAGTGTACAAGCCCTTTAATAACTACGGTTAACTGACACATGTACACTACTCATATCTTAAACACAAAGTGATTTTTCTAACATTCACCTGTATTTTAGCTGGGGAAAATTCGTGAGATCTGATGATGACGAATCCTGTAAATATTTCCCAGGAGAGATGGATTTCAGAGGCATATTTAACAACTCTGAAGAAAAATGACTGTAAACCAATTATCATTAACATTAGGGAGACATATTTTGGAATTTCACCCGAAGTGCGCGACTCAGCAGTTCGAGATGAGGAGCTTCTCAAGAAAACTTTTAAACAATTTGATTTCTTGGATCCCTACATTATTAGTGACAAAGGTGCTCAAGAAGAGGCTCATGCATTATTTTCAGTGGAAAATCTTACAAATGAGATGGCCAGAATAGGTCTGTTTCTTGCCTTCATTTGTATCAACTGTAGTGTACATACATTTATGCTATAAACAATAACAATATTTGTTTTAATCAAAAAACGGCAATACATTGGTTTTGGTGTGATTGCGCAGCCCTAATACTTTTACTTTTATTATTTTTCAATTTTTTTAGCGGGAAGTCCAGAATTTACCAGTGATGCACAGATCTTTCTACTTGTTGTTTTAGCTTTTGGGGAACACGGATATTTTTATTTACCCAATCATCCAATAAACAGTGATCAGCAGAGGGAACGAATACCTGCCAAATTTTCCACAGCTCAACTGATGTCACATTTTAATGGAAACAACTGTCCTAATTTGGTTCTGAAGCCTAAAATATTTTTAGTCCAGGTAAAGGAAATTGCATGTAAACCATAACGAGAAAAATAACCAAATCAGTTATTTAATATCATCAGTTTTCAACCAGCTTATTACTTTGTTTTGTAAATGTCAAAGTCAACAGGATTGACTTTTCCCACTGAATCACTACATGTGTATATTAATTCTGCAATGTACGTACATAATGACCGGTATGCATTACATGCATTCGATTATTGTCAGGATTTGTGATGACTGAAGCCTCAATTTTGAATAAGGCTAAATTAATTTGTGCTTATAAATAATTTTTTTTTATCAAAATGCCAGGAACAAACGATTTCAATTGTACGACTTGACTGTAAATCAATTTTTACCATCTGACAAATACAGTTAAGTATACGATTTACAGTCAAGTCGTTTACAAACCAACTCGTATACAGGTCAACTCGTATAGAAAAACTTTTCGAAAGACACAAATTTTCTTTAACAAATTAATATTTAAACAAACTTCACTCTGCTTCAATTTCAAATCCTATAAAGTTTTATATAATTAATTAAAATTTATTGATTTTAGTGTCTGTATACATATGAAAAAAATCTTAAACTAATTTCATTTTGATAGCTCATAAATATTCTGTAACAAGATCATTATTTAAAGTAATTTCCATCCATTAAACTTTTTGAACCTACAAAGAATATCAGATCAGTATTTACGAGATTCAGTATTAAATTTCTCATAATTTTTTGCATACGAGTTGACCTGTATACGAGTTGGTCTATGTACGACTTGACTTGACACCTAAAAGTTGAGGGTTTTTTAAAATCCTATTTAGATGAAAATACAGCTATTTTTGTAGACATTGTATAGAGTGAATAAAATTTCCAACTTGTTTTATGTTAATATGGCCATATAATTTAATGCATATAATGTTTAAAAATCTTCTCTACTCTCACACATCTGTAAGAACTGACTTCATAATTATGTTTACCAAGATTTCATGTCCGCTAAAGTATGGGTTTTGACTCTAGGGCAGGGCCAAAATGGATGTATAGTGTTAATGCATATAATGTTTAAAAATTATCTTCTCTACTCCCATACACCCGTAAGGAAAACTGAATTCTCGATTTTGTAGACCAGGAAGTCCTCTACCAAAATTTTAGATTCCATGTCCCCCGAGGTAGGGGTTCTGACTCTAGGGCGAGGCCAAAATAGTCATATAGTGTTAATGCATTTAATGTTTAAAAAATCGTCTTCTTTTCTTCAGCTGATACTGAATAAAAACTGACTGCATATAAAGAAAGAAAATAAAGCCGTCTTTCAAAATTTTAAAATTCATCTCTCCCAATGTAGGGATTTGAATCTAGGGCGGGACCAAAACACTCATATAGTGTATAGGGTAGGGGTTTTTAATGCGTGGCGTGGCCAAAATGTTAATTTTGTGTTAATGTATAACATTATAATGTTTAAAAAATGTTTACTGACACAGAATAACAACTGAATGCATATTTAGAAAAAAAAACATTGAGCTGTCATCATGTCACCTACATGTAAGGCAAGGGTTATTGCTGGGGGGTGGGTATATATTTGTCTTATTATGTTATTCTGCTCAGGAATTTCAATCAAAGAAATGAGTAAATTTACAAATATAGAAAAGAGTAAGAATGGAGCTGTCTATCAAAGTTAAGAGAGACTGTGAAAGCATTTGGAAAGAGTTCGGGGGGGGGGGGGGGACTGGTAATGGAGTTATCTTCCCTTGCTTCTTCATAATGGAGTTATCTTTCTTTGCTTGTTCATATTTGGTAATTAATCATTGAATATAATGTAATTATAAAGAATGTATGTATGTTGTATGATCAACAAGTTGTATGATCAAAAGAGTTTTGCAAGTATTTTGATCATTTGAAACAAAAACAGTTTTTGAACTTTTTAAATAAATAAATAGACTTGTTAATAGTAAAGTAATAATTGGCTAACTAAAATCACTGATACATGTAAAATGATTTTGGTGTAAATGCCAGATGGTGATTAATTGATAATGAATGTTGAATATTCAAGAGCAGGAACAGGAGAAGTGAGTAACTCGTGATGGCTTTTAAAGCTGGTTTTTTTGTTGTTAAAATACCCACAAGGAGAGTTTCTGTCTGCTCCAGGGGATGGGGGATGGGAGGTTGTTTTAGCTAAAACATGTATACTAGCCACCTTGTTTTAGTTTATCTATGAAAACATATACACATAAAACCTACCCTGAAAGATAACAAATATGGGAAAATTATCTTCTATCAGAGTCTTGCGCCTTTTCAATATCAGGTCATGCACTCTATTATGATCTTTAAGTTTTTCGCTATAATTGTAGGTTTCATAGACCTTTTTTGAAAGACTTCAGGCAGGGAGGTGGTCGTCATTACAAATTTATAATTTTTCTACTCCAGAATGAAACTTAATTAAATGCATATATGAGACTCCTCGACAAGTTTGTGTATGGGTTATATGCTACTCGGGTGACCATTAAGGCCTATTGGCCTCTTGTTTAATATCAAACTGCTGTGAACATCTTGATTTAACATGCACATCAAGCTGTCGATTTATAGAGTCTTTGTACATTTACAGACCTGCAATGCTGAGCTGGCCCAGAGGGACAGGTCTTTGTTTATGGATGGAGTCTCCCCACCTCCTCTAGCTAGAGTCCCTATAGAGGCTGATCTTCTACTATATCATTCAGAAGTTTCAGGTTATAAAATTATGATTATTGTTGCTTATCATATCTGTTAAAATAAACTGTTTTTGTTACACATGGGTTCAATCATCAAAGATAAATACAAGTAGTGCAATTTACATAACTACTGTTGAACTTCGATATCTCGAACACTGATATCTCGAATACAATGGATAGGTCGAAGTGATTTGATATTGTTTAAGTATTTTACCCTTGATTTCTTGAATACTCGGATGTCTCGAAGTTTTTAAGCTGTCACATCTAGTTTGAGATAGCGAGGTTTGACTGTAATTTATCTCTTAATTATTTTCACCTTGTACTGATTTTATACGTATGTATCAAAAAAGTTTTTACCACAGGAGTTATCAAGGATCTTGCCATTAGTTTACTCTCTTTGTGATGAAGTTATAATTACATGTTTAATGTTTAATTACTGTGGAATCATCATTGTTCATGGGGGACCAATGTTCGTGGCTTTCGTGGGTAACCCTTGCCCACAAATTTACATCCCCACGAACCTATACACAATCATTTGTTTCATATTTATTAAAATTATCCTGATTACACAACCGACGAAATTATGTCCCCATGAACCAGGAAAATTTTGGCTTCCCACGAACATTGATCCCACAAATAAAAATGATTCCACAGTACATGGTTAAGTCTTTTATAACTTTCTGAACTTTTTCAACAGTTGGATGCTTTAATATAGGATTACATAACAGTTTAATTTAGGTCAGTTATAATTATGAACCATATTAATTTGTAAACTCTTCTTATGAGACAACATGCATTGTTTCAGGTAAATATACCAGCAAAATGAAGAAAGAAACCAGAGAGAGTCTGAAAAAAGTCATTGATCAGGGGGGTGAAGGTGGAAAGCGGACCCCAGCCTGTCAGTTTGTGTACACCTTGTACAATGAGGTAGAGGCTGGCCAAAAGGAGTTTGAACTGACTGATTTAATCCTGGGAGTCAACAGATCCCTGATGGAGTTCATTGATGAGGAACATTACCAGTCTGATGAAGACAACAAGCCATGGACTATAGAGCCAAGGATTCCAACCTGTGTGGACCAGCTGACTAAGAGATTGGTTCTGACCAAGAGAATGAACCCTTGCTAAAATCATCATGATTCGTCTTCCGAGTGTTTACAAAACCTGCCAAAATTATGCATTGATCAAAACTGCCTTAACTCAATTGGTGCTGAGAACAAACCTGGTTTACATGCAATTATTAGTCTTTCGAGTGGTTTGGTCGAGTCGATTGGTTTTTTCAGGTTTACAAAACCTGGCAAAATCATACTTCAATCAAAACTGCCTTAACCCAACAATTCCCCTACAAACAAAAACTTAAGCTTGTAATTATAATCAAAAACTTAGAGGAACAGATGTTCAATCTGCTGACCGGTCAACCCGCCGTGTGCTCTTTGTCGTAATTGGGAAAACGGAAAAATCCGTAGACAATTCGGTGATTAATAATGGCATAAGAATAATTATGAAAAACATCAGTCAGCATTCAACCTAGCAAGAGGATTGTATTTGCTGACAAGTCGTTGTATCGACCATAGAACTTACGAAATGATGACTTCAATCGAGACTGTTGATAGTCCTGTTTTATCAACCTGTTTGTCAGTAGCTTGCCTCGTTTTAGAAATTGTTCATACGTAGAGCATGCCCTTGCGTATTGAATCAATTGAGAACAAAATCTCCATATACTGGTGATGAAGGTACCGGTATATTGCTACATAAGAAGGGAAAGTTGACGATAGGAAATTTGAAGTCATCATGTTTATTATAAAGTTTTGTTGTTAGGCTACCATTAATGTTTATTTCTAGTAGAATATCTAAATATTAAACAGGTGACTCAGACTCTGTGGTATCTTTTATTTCAAGTTCACTCAGATATATCGAATGGACGTAAGAATGGGATGATGTCAAAAATTCTGGACTTTAATTTATCGTGGGGAATGGTTGTATATCAAATGTAGAAAAATCGCAAGTTTTGATGCTGTTGATTTTGGTAAAATTTTGTAATTTCGAATTTAAGTTCCTTGGAAAGTATCCATATCTGATATACACCGCCTCTTGAATATACTGTTGCACAGTACTCTTGAAGTTTCTCCTTTACTGCTGTTAATATTCTAGTAAGAAGTAAAGAAAGAGGCTTGGTAGAACATTTACTTGAACCCACTATGTATCTTTGTTCGAAGGATTTTTATGAAGTTTAGTTACCAAATATAAGTAAGATAATTCAAATTAATTTTGGTTGTTGGGAATATTGATTTAAAACTGACGTTTGATTTTGAAGAATTTCCTCCTTATATATATATATATATATATATATATATATATATATATATATATATATATATATATATATATATATATATCCTAAACTAGTATTTAACACCATTGACTTTCTTAAAATAACCTTGCTAAGAAACCGTCTTTAAAGAATCTATATTTATCAGCAAAATCTATGGTTAACGTGTATTTACAGGCAGAAAACATACGATAAGCATTCGTAAACTATGGTTTACAGATGAAAACCATAGATAATGAATCTTTAACTATAGTTTTTGGTACGTAAACTATGGTTAATAGTTAACTATAGTTTTGGTATGTAAACTTTAGTTAACAGTCGATAAACCTTTAGTCGACTGTGATACTATAGTTAAAGACGTTCACATCTGTAAACCATAGTTTATGCGATCATCCATGGTTCAGAAGTGTAAACTATAATTTACACCAAAAAACCCCAACCATTTGCTATTACAAAACATAGTTTATCTGATAAATATAGTTTATGAATTGTCAAACTATGATTAACAACTCTTAATTATAATTAACGAATGTAAATTATTGTTTACACACGTGAATCCAAATTTCTTAGCAAAAATATATAATGTTTATTTACAGACAGAAAAACTAAAATTAGCATTCGTAACCTATAGTTTACAAGCGTCAAATATGGTTTTACAGATAAAAACTATAGTTAACGAATTGTTAACAATAGTTTACGGTTTGTAAACTATAGTTTACAGTCGAAAAATCTAGTTTATTAACTGTAAAACTATGGTTATCTCATTTTTGTGAATTTGGCGTGTCATATACCTGGTATATATGGCTTATTTTTAATAGGTACACGCATTCATGTGCATGTCTAATCATTAAAATGTCGCATTATTTTTAGGAAATGATAAAGACTGAAGACCAGGAAAGCCTTGTTTGCCAGGAATTTCTGCAGCAATGCATAAAATGACCAGATGCTGAAACATTTTTCAAAGCTGTTAAAAAGTTTAAAGATTTGAAAAATTCACCTGGTGTAACTCGTGCAATTGATAGCAGTCATTTACCTATAAAATTTTTAAATCATTGTCCAGAAAAGAAACCCCCTTTAATCAAACGTCATTTTCTTTGGTTATTTTTCAGGCAGTGTGTGATTCAATAATATTATGAGATTTTCCATGATTATATACAATACAGGAACAAGCCATTCATGTTTGTAAACTGATCTCTTAATACAGGAATAAAAATGTATATATATATATATATATTTTTTTTCTCTTGCTAAAATTCTGATTAGTGATTTTATCTTTATAGTTCCAAATATATTTTGAAACACCTTAAAAGGATAAAATCTTATAACGTATAACATCAAAATACGGAATAAAAGCAGATGATACTTTCCTAATCCTAAAAAGGTGTTATGAACAAGCACCGTTAATATTTGATGCATTTTAGCCCCATTTAAAATATGCATCAAAAAGAGCATCAACAAACGATATGTTTGCTCTGGTAACAACAATTGATTTTCAAACATTTTTGAAATATTCTTATTTTTTTTATTAATAATTTTGAAAAACATCTTTCTAAAAATTACCGAATCATTCCTTATTAGGATTTTAATCAATATTTTATTTAAACTCTTTTTTAAATGCATGAACAAATTTCTTGTTTTGCTCATCAATAAGCGTTTCATCGAATCAGATGGGTAAAAAATTTAAAAAAAATTAAAGTGAGGTACGGTCATTCTCTCACCAGAGGTCGTGCTACGCAAGCTTCGCTTACACCTCTGTCAACGCTTGATGTACAAACTGAAACGATGGGCAAAATGTATTTAAAATCGATGTATTTACTTGTTATATCCATAAATATGATGATATGTAATTCAGTTTATATCTTTAATACTTTTATTCATTTATTTATTTCGCGGTGGTAAAAATTAAAATCTCATCACATGATCTAGTTTGACAGTCTTTTGAAAGTTTTGAAAAATCAGATTCTGCAGGCTCCAGATTCATCGTTAATTTTACACAAATCAGCAGCATTGTCATCCCCTGTGATAATTTTAAACTTGCCCACTAAGTCTTTGCCCGTAAATATCCTCCCTTCAAGCTGGTTGTACTGGACAAACTAATCAACAATGCCATGTGCTCGCAATTGCTTGTTTTGATCATGTGACAGACTATTTTTCCGGGGTTGACAGAGCTGTACGCATAGCTTGTGTAGCACGACCTCTGGTGAGAGAATGAGTTAGGGTAAGAAAAATTTCCGGTTTAAACTACTTTCGCTTTCTCCAGCGTTTCTTCAAATTGTTTTGATTTTGGATTGGAAGAAAAGTCAGACAGATTTCAAAGGTTTTTTTTGAAAATCATCCTTTTTAAAAAAAATCATTATCTGCAAAAATTACAGGGATTTGAGGCAATCTCAGCAACAATAAAAGAAAAACTGGGGGGAGGGGGGATATGTACTATATATATATATAGTATAGAACGGTAGCCATGGTAGTCAAATTATATGTCACTATGTGTATGCCTGGTTATTGGATATATTATATTTGATTTGCATTAGACTTTCCCTCTTTTTTGTTAATCAGATTTTGTCAAATCCCTGTGACAAAATATATTTTAGATTGGTCATTGGAAAAGGATTCATGTGAAATTTAATGTTATATTGGTTGGGACGACAGGCGCTTGTTTCATACAGGAGACCTTTTTATCATAAAGGCTACTTTGATTTAAAATCAACATTACCCTTCAAAGAAGTATCATGTTGGGTGTCCCCTTTTGACTTTTGGGTTGATCCTGCAAAGGTAACCAACTCGATTCACTTTTTACAAAGTTTGGGTTGGTCTATGCGGATTCACATTCATATATATTTGGAAAATAGGAAAATAAATATTTTCTGCACCCTATCTGCATACTATATATCTTAAATGGGCCGATATATCTGGGCAATTTGCCATAACCTCGTATACATTATACAGCAGATCTTATACTATATATTTTATTGAGTGAGTGTACAAGCCCTTTAATAACTACGGTTAACTGACACATGTACACTACTCATATCTTAAACACAAAGTGATTCTTCTAACATTCACCTGTATTTTAGCTGAGGAAAATTCGTGAGATCTGATGATGACGAATCCTGTAAATATTTCCCAGGAGAGATGGATTTCAGAAGCATATTTAACAACTCTGAAGAAAAATGACTGTAAACCAATTATCATTAACATTAGGGAGACATATTTTGGAATTTCACCCAAAGTGCGCGACTCAGCATTTCGAGATGAGGAGCTTCTCAAGAAAACTTTTGAACAATTTGATTTCTTGGATCCCTACATTATTAGTGACAAAGGTGCTCAAGAAGAGGCTCACCCATTATTTTCAGTGGGAAATCTTACAAATGAGATGGCCAGAATAGGTATTAGATTTTACCTCAATTTCTTGCCTTCATTTGTATCAACTGTAGTGTACATACATTTATGCTATAAACTTATGACTGGTATTGCTATACCGAAACAATATTTGTTTTAATCAAAAAACGGCAATACATTGGTTTTGGTGTGATTGTGCAGCCCTAATACTTTTACTTTTATTATTTTTCAATTTTTTTAGCGGGAAGTCCAGAATTTACCAGTGATGCACAGATCTTTCTCCTTGTTGTTTTAGCTTTTGGGGAACACGGATATTTTTATTTACCCAATCATCCAATAAACAGTTATCAGCAGAGGGAACCAATACCTGCCAAATTTTCCACATCTCAACTGATGTCACATTTTAATGGAAACAACTGTCCTAATTTGGTTCTGAAGCCTAAAATATTTTTAGTTCAGGTAAAGGAAATTGCATGTAAACCATAACAAGAAAATTAACCAAATCAGTTATTTAATATCATCAGTTTTCAACCAGCTTATTACTTTTTTTTGTAATTGTCAAAGTCAACAGGATTGATTTTTCCCACTGAATCACTACATGTGTATAATTCTGCAATGTACGTACATAATGACCGGTATGCATTACATGTATTCGATTTTTGTCAGGATTAGTTATGACTGAAGCCTCAGTTTTGAATAAGGCTAAATTAATTTGTGCTTATAAATAAATATTACTTAGCAAAATGCCAGGAACAAACGATTTCAATTCATTTAAAGCATAAAATTAATAATCTGATAAGTACTGAGTATATGATATTTTTAAACAATAGAGGGAATGACACTGAGTTCAATGTAAGATCTAATTAATCTGATGTAATACTAGAAGCAATTTAACTTAGAAGTTTCAGGTTGTAATGGTATACTTTACTGTATTTGTCAGATGGTAAAAATTTAGGGTTTTTTAAAAATCATATTTAGATGAAAATACAGCTATTTTTGTAGACATTGTATAGAGTGAATAATATTTCCAACTTGTTTTATGAGTATCAATGCTATGTATTTACGACTCAGATTTAATAATGCATTGAAGCATTTATAATTTGATATTTGCACCAGTCTTGTCATGACATTGTAAATAAAATTAGAATAATCAAATACATTTTATATTAAATAATACTAATGTCAATAATAATGCATAAACCAGGTCATCTCGGTTAACCTCTGAATGTTTTTCTCTATTAAAAGAATTTATGGCATTATGATTTATATTTTATATATCAAAGAATATTTCATTTATTAAACATTGTATGTAGAAAAAGTTCTAAATCATGACTACTGCTCATATATTGGATTATCATGTTGGTATGAATTTTAAAATTTAAAGTAAATAGGTATAAGCGATTATAAAATGTGTATCACCTATCCTAAATAGTGTACAAATATTCACCAGTTTCCTGATGGAGGCTTCCAAATGATTACCCTGCTGTTGCTCCCACCTAAATATGACCCATCTACTCCCACACTAGGTTAACTTGAAAGTTGCACAGAACTTAAGGAGGCTGAATGATCAACAAATTACCCATCAGATCTACATTATCCTATATCTATATACTGAGCTCTTCATCTCAAGAAGATTAATAGTCTGAAAACGGCAATGACCATCCAGCCCTCATAAGAACCAGAGCTGTCCTCTATAAAATAATAAGATGTTTTGTAAACTTTGAGAAAATCATGTTATTAAAATGTTTACATTGAGTTTATCTACTTCATAACTTGGGTTTTTACTCGGGAAAAATCTTTAAGGACATTAATTGTTTATAAATAAAACTTTGCATATTGACTTGGGAAGAATGCATGCAAATCAAGTTTAACTGTTCTTTATCCTGGTTTAACTTAATGTTCAGAATACTTAATTTAATTGCATAATATCTGTAAACATCTTGGTGGTTTAGATGTGTGATGATCCCGTCATAATATGATACTCGAGTATAGGCAAACTGTACACTACATTTTATATAATTCTTACGTAAAAAAATTTCAATGATGTTGACTGGTCTGACGTTGATATTTTCGTCCGATCTCGGCGGAACGGAAATAGTCAAAGAGCTGGGTGACATGAATGGCTATTTGCCACTCATGAAATTATTATTGCATCTGTAGTGAACGGTAAAACAAAACAGTTGGGATTTGTGGATTCTGCCTTGGGTAACATTTGTGTCTGAAGGTCCAGCAAATGATATGTAGCCCTCATACCCAGTCAATAACTATATAATAACAGGCACTTGCTGTCAATTAGTTTCTTTGTATATTAACAGACCTGCAATGCTGCACTCGCCAAGGAGGACAAGTCTCAGTTTTTTGGCCGAAATTTCCTACTTTCTCCGGCTAGCTATATAGTCCCGATAGAGGCAGATATCCTACTTTATCATTCAGAAGTTTCAGGTTGTAAAATGATTATTGTTGCTTAAACATCTATTAAAAATAAACTGTATTTGTCATGCATGGACTCAAAATTATGACAGATAAATACAAGTATTGCAATTCAAAAAACTAATTAATCTCTTACTTATTTTCTTTTGGGACTGATATACGTAATGTATCATAAACACTTCACAAAATGATTTATTTTGCCTTCAGATTACTCTCTTTGTAATGATGTTTTAAATACATGTTTCATTTAGATAAGTCAATTGGTATTGTATTTATTTGGATGTTTTGATGTATAATTACATAACAGAGTAATCTGGATCGGTCATGAACTATTATTATTTTGTAAATTCATCCAATGAGACAACGTGCATTGTTTCAGGTGCATATACCAGCGAAATGAAAGAGGAAACCAGACAAAGTCTTGGGTCAGTCATTGACCAGGGAGACAAGGGTGGGGGTGGAGATAAAATGGAGATCCCAGCCTGTCAGTTTGTGTACAGGTTGTACAAAGAGGTAGAGGCATTGGCTGGCCAGCAAAACGAGTTTGAACTGACTGATTTAATCCTGGGAGTGAACAAATCCCTGATTGAGTTCATTGGTAAGAAACATTACCAGTCCGATGAAGAAAACAAGCCATGGACTACAGAGCCAAAGATTCCAATTTGTGTGGACCAGCTGACCAAGAGATTGATACTGAGAACGAACTCTGACTGATGCCCCAAAAAAATAAATGTGTTGGTTCTCAGGCACCGTTGCATGAGGTCAAATATTGCCAAATTAATTGATTTTATTGTCATATTGAAAAGGGTAATAACTCATTTTCAATTGTAAGTTAAAATACGAAAAATGATTTATTCCCCTTTGCCAAATATTGGATGGAAATAAAATACCCGTCTGTCTCATTATATTTTAAACTTTTTGGCATGAAAACAATATATTAATTTGTTTGGCCTAAGATGTGATCATTGGTCTTCCAAATGTTTACAAAACTTTCTAAAATCATGCATCGATTTAAACTGCCTTAAAGTACTGCCTTAACCCAACCTTAACCCAACCAGTGCCTACAAAAACCCCTTAGTTTTTAGAATATAATCTAAAACTCAGAGAAACAAATGTTGAACTGTAGACGTCCATTTCTTATTTGTCTTTTTAAATCGACATGTGTTATATATTTTGTTTTTAACCAATATATATATATATATATATATATATATATATATATATATATATATATATATATATATATATATATATATATATATATATAACATTTTAGTTGGGAAACATTTACATGTACCAGTATAAATACTACATTTATGCAATGTAGTGACTTTAATTGTTTCCCCATCAAATATTTATTTTTTCAGCCATCAATTTTGTTTAATAATTTTTTTATATGAATTAAATATTACAAATTTATCTGATGTTAAGACTTTATATACATGTGTATATCTACTATATGTCTATACAAAGTGTTTAGCGGCAATGGCCCCTATAGTGATATCTAGATCTTAATATTACTCTGTATAGTATGTGTGTATCAATTCAAATATATATAATACAGAAAAAAACATATTCTTTTATCTATATGTTTAAAATGTACATTTTTGTCTCATACTGAATGGATTGCAAACGTCAAGTCATATTTAACATCATATACTGTCATTTAAATAATACAAATCCCATGCAAATCATCTCTTGTACAAAATAACAAAAAACAATCTATCATACATTGTACCTCAATCACTCATAAAAATATTGTTTTTGGGGAGCCAAGTTTACTCTTGATATCAATATAGTTCCTCATAAAGCATTTGTATAAGTCATCATTATAACATGACATTGTACTTGAATTGAATTTAATGAATTGTTGAAGAACAATGCAGGATTTATTATGTACTAATATATATATTTGAAACAGATATATTTTAATTGCTGCAAAATAGACATCGTTGCAAACCACGGTTTTGAATCCACAAGTTTCCTTTATGATAGAGAGAATCGATGTTAATCAGACGTGGGTCGCCGTCAATGCAAAATAGACGAAAGGAGGTGAAAATATAGAAAGCTTCAATGTATATTAAGTATACACAGTCTGTTTTCATGTCCATATGTAAACTTTGTAAAACTGAATCACAGTAACATTTTTTAAAATAGCAATCGATTTCGGTTTTTTAAAAATAATGTTTTATCAATTATCATTAATCAATTTATACTTGGTGCTTGTTGAAATGTAGTATCTCAAAAGAAAGAACAAAACCAGATAACCAAACAGGTTTTAGCTTACCTTACATGAAGCTTCTTGATGAAAAAGTTCTCTCATCAACAATATACACGGATAGAACAACAATTGAAGAATTAAGTGAAATTTGTGTCATAAAACTAGGACATGAACTGCATTAGCCGTCAATTACCTTTCAATCTTTTTACTTTGTGAAAATGTATGCAGCAAAATAACTCCTTTAAGAAGGATCTCATATTTGGTTCAAAACATTGGACTATGCCTGAAACAAAAATTATTACTTTTATCACAATAAATATTTGATTTATATATCATATGAATTCTATTTCAAAAGCTTATGAACACACTTGAAGACAAAACATTTACATAAGCCGTTTTTCAAAATTTAGATAAATTTTCGTAGAAACACTGCTTTTTCTCTCAATTGCTTAAATTATTGCGATTCACTTAGTTAATTTAGATAATTTTATTGTAAACCTTTAGTACATAAGTTTGAAGAATATCTATTAAGTTTTCAATCGAAAAGTATATTAGATTGGGCGGATTTTTTTTTTTGCAACTTATTATCCATTAAGCAAAATATGTTCAGCTGAGCAACGAGTCATAAAAATTGTACCATATAAAGGTGGACCACCTTCAGCTAAGACAGTGGCACTGGACCATATATATAGGAGTTGTGTCGCTTTATGAATATTTTTCCCCTACGAATAGGGATGCAGTCGATTTTACTAGACAGGATACAATCCTTCTTAAGGTGAGTTTTTACATACATGTGTCCTTTACAAGGGCGGGGGCATTTTACTTCTTTATCATTTTTTTTTATTTTAAAGATATATATAATGGTATATTGAAAGCGAAATGATTTTTCAATATTTTATCGAATTGATTTAAATCAATATGACCGTTATTTTATTCATTTTATTTCGTTGTTAAGGTATTGTATGAATAATGATTTTAAACTGTTTTATTATTTTTATCTTCTTACGGCGTCGAATGAATTTTAAATTCTTCTTGTATATCACTAAATTAAATATCAAACTGATAGTCCATTAAATCTAACATTGCCATCTTAAGGAAATTCATTTTTTCAGATATTCTAATAAATATATATTTCAAAAAAATCTGCAAGGTATTTAACTTTCTCTATAATAAGAAATGCCAAAAATACAACTTGTCACACAAATATCGAGAAAATAGTGCTTGTCTTGCTTATTAAGGGTAAATACTTCTATTTAAGAGTGTTAAATACAAAAGGTTTAGTTTGCTCAGTTTGGCTTATTTCGATCTCATGATTACTTTACAAGACATATCAAACTTGTTGCAAATCATGAAACATTGTTTTAACATTTTTTTTTCGTTTTATAACCAATATTTTATTATGTTTAGTAATTATCAGGTGACTTGTACCCATCTCTCATGAAACCAAACACTATGCGTTATAAAAACAGTATTTACAACGAAATCATGGTTTTAAATGGATGACAGCTGCTTACGTGATCAAACACCTGTAAATGCTGTAAATAATTGGGTTAGGGCAACGCAAAAACATGAACCCAAGTACATTAGATAGTGAAATGAAATGCCAATCGATATTTTGAAAAGGGTCCAATTACTAGTATATTGTATATGAGGCGCCGCTTCATAAATAAATTTAAATTTAAATTTAAATCTACACGAATATACTTAGGATACCGATTTTTAAAAAAAATGACATTATTGGTATATCGCTGTCCCTCTGATTATTTAATCTTAACATTGAATAGATCTATTATTTTAGTTATTAAATCGGGACTTTTTATTCGCTTCCATTTATACACGTGCTTTTTGCCTAAAAATATCATGAAATATTTGATTCTGTTCGTCAAAATCCAATCCTACGCCCTACTTAGATAAAAAAAAATTTACCATATAAGAGTCACTTGTCCAGATTGGTATAGAATTTCTAGATTTTGTGCATCATATCTAAAGATTCTATTTATAGATATGATTTTTCTATTTTTGACTTTAGGAGATAAGTCACAAACATCCTTATGCGATAAATACCTCAATGGATTTTTTCTGTCTGTTTTCAGGTAATTTCATACAGGTAAGTACAAATAGGAAATCGGCCGATGACACCAGTGAACTAAAAGTGGCAGTATTTTGTATAGAACAATTATATACTTGGATTGATTTGAATGTCATGTTGTAAATTTTGAATTTACCAGGTGGCAGTAAATACAAAATTGTTGTCATATTGTAAATTTTGTATTAACCGGGTGGCAGAAAATACAAAATTTACAACATGACAACAATTGTGTATTTACTGCCACCCGTGACATAAATATAAATGAATGCAAAGTCCGTTTTCTTTAGTTTGATTTGATCTTCACCCCTTACCAAAAAGCCCTTATAACTACAGTACTTTCATATTTAGCTCCTATTTGACTATTAAAACGAATTCGTGTTTTTTTTTAATTTCCTGGAATTTGTCTTCCCTAGATAAATGCGGTGAGTGAAACAATTCTTCTGGGCAGTTGGCAATGAAAAATGACAATAACAAACCGTCAACCATCTAAACAATTCTTAAAACTAAATACAAATTCAAAGCAGAGAAACACGGATTTCTAAAAAGATAGAGGTAGGATTAGATGCATAGGAGTAGTGAGCATCCTCTGCTGACCGGTCACACCCGCCGTGTGATCTTTGTCGAAAAAAACCCCGGAAAAGTCCGTTGACAATTAGGTGATTAATTATGGTCTAACAATTAGTATGAAAAACGTCAGTCAGCATGCGACCCAGTGTAAGCTTGTATTTGCTGACAAGGTCGTTGTATTGACCATAGAACTTACGAAAAGATGACTTCAAACGAGACTGTTGATAGTCCTGTTTTATCAACCTGTTTGTCAGTAGCTTGCCTCGCCTTATAAACTGTTCATACGAAGAGCATACCCTTGCGTATCGAATTAACTGAGAGACAAAAACACCATATGCAGGTGATGAAGGTATTTTGCTACATAAGTAAGGAAACTATAGAAAAATTTAAGTCATCACGTTTATCTTAAAATTTTGTTGTTAGGTTACCATCAATGTCCATTTCCAATAAAATATCCAAATATGAAACAGATAACGTAAACTCTGTGGTATCTTTGATTTCAAGTTCACTTGGAATATCGAGTCGACGTAAGTATGGAAATAACAATTCTTAATTGATAATATGTTGTCGATATACCTGAATGTTGAGTTAAAGGCCACAGCGAGTGATTTATTTTTTTCACGTACAAGTTTTTGAATAAATTCTGCTTCATATGAATACAAAAATAGGTCTGCTAAAAATTGGGCACAATTGGTACCCATTAGAATTCAACAGATTGTTGGAAGTCCTGATTTCCCAAAACTACATAGATGTTGTCTATCAGAAACTCAAGCATCTTTTTAATGTCAACTTCAGAGTACTTGTGTGTGCAATCAGAATGGTTTTTGATAAAATAATGTTTTAGATTTCCAATGACAAGGTAAGCATTTTTACGAGTTCCATTTTTATTGAGGAAACAACTGTCGATGATGTCAAAAAGCTTAGATTTTAATTTGTCATGGGGAATGATTGTATAAAGCGTTGAAAAAACGTACGTTTTGATGTTATTGATTTTGTTAGGATTTTGTGACCTCCGAGTTTCTGATAATTCTTTAAAGTTTTTTAGTATCCACATCTGATTCACACCGCTTCTGGACAATATTTTTGTACAGTACTCGTGAAGTTTCTCTTTCACTACTGTAAGGATTTTATTAAGGAGTAAAGAAAGATGTCTGGTAGAATATTTACTGGAACCTGCTATATATCTCTGTTTGTAAGGACCTTTGTGAAGCTTTGGAATCCAGTCTAAATAAGGTAAATCAAATTTATTTTGTTTATTGGGGATATTAAAGATATCCAAAACCGATTTATGATTTTGAAGTATTTCCTACTTGGAAAGGCTGCTATGGGTGTAAGTAGGATTACCATATGTAGAATTGAAACCTAGTTCTTTGAAAATGCAATTGATATAATGTGCCTTACAGACAAAGACAATGTTGTTACCTGCCTTATCTGCAGGGACCAGGCAAGCAAAGTCTTGACGCTGTTAACTTGAAAATGATAATTGGAGTTAATTGTTTACGAATAATGCAAAGTACCAAATTCATCATCTTTTTGACAAAAAAAACTCGTGCCAAAGAAGATAAACTGATTCAATATGTTCATAAATAATATTACCAACAAAAGAGCCATATTTAATTGAAACTCATACCAATATCACACATGTGTAAACAATAACAAGAATCGAGCTTTGTTTACACAACAACGACTTTCAAACTCTGTATCTTGCTTGTAACTCAATATTTGACTTTCAAACTTTGATGAATCATCAAAAATACCCATATTTATCATTCTAGATACTTATAATTGAAATAAAAGGTTTGAAATATTTGAGCTCAAATCGTGTCTAGGTCCAAAATTTTCCATTGCAAAGTATATAAGATTGGATGGATTGTTTTTGGCAATCTATTATCCATTAAGCAAAATATGTTATCTTAGTGTTCAGCTGGGCAATCGAGTCATAAAAATTATATCATATAAAGGTGGGCCACCTTCAGCTAAGACATAGGCACTGGACCATATGTAGGAGTTGTGCCGCTTTATGAATATTTTCCCCCACGAATAGGGATGCAGTCGATTTTACTAGACAGGATACAATCCTTCTTAAGGTGAGTTATCACATACATGTGTCCTTTACAAGGGCGGGGGCATTTTACTCCTTTATCATTTTTGTTTTATTTCAAAGATTTACATAATGGTATATTAAAAACGAAATGATTTTTCAATATTTTATCGAATTGATTTAAATCAATTTGACCGTTATTTTATTTCGTTGTTAAGGTATTGTATGAATAATGATATTAAACTGTTTTATTATTTTATCTTGTTACGGTGTCAAATGACTTTTAAATTTTCTTTGTATATTACTAAGTTAAATATCAAACTGATAGTCCATTAAATCTAACATTGCCATCTTAAGAGAGTTCATTCATTTTTTCAGATATCATTTTAATAAATTTGTATTTCGAAAAAATCTGCAAGGTACATTGTATATAATTTTCTCTATGATATTTGTATTGCTTATTAAGGGCAAATACCTCTATTTAAGAGGTTCAAGTACAAAAAGGTTAGTTTGCTCAGTTTGGCTTATTTCGATCTCATGATTATTTTTCAAGATATATTAAAAATGTTCCAAACCATGACACATTGTTTGAACATTTTCTTTCGTATAATAACTAGTATTTCATAATGTTTAGTAAGTATCAGGTAACTTGTACCCCTCTTTAATGAAACCAAAAACTCTGCGTTACGAAAACCAGTTACAAAGAAATCATCGTTTTAAATGAATGACAGTTGCTTACGTGATCAAACACCTGTAAATTCTTTAAAAAATTGGGTAAGGACAATGCAAAAACACGATCCCAGCACATTAAATAGTGAAATAAAATGCTAGTCAATATTTTGAAAAGGAACCAAATACTAATATTTATATTGAATATGAGGCGCCGCATCATAGATAAATTAAAATTTAATATACTTAGGATTCCGATTTTTAAAAAAATGACATTATTGATGTATCGCTGTCCCTCTGATATTTTGCTCTTAACATTGAATAGATTTATTTGTTTAGTTTTTAAATAAGGACGTTTTATTCGCTTCAATTTATACACGTGCTTTTTGCCTAGGAATATTATGAAATATTTGATCATGTTCGTCAAAACCCAATCCTCCGCCCTACTAAGATAAAATTCGTTTTACCATATGAGAGTCACTTGTCCAAATTGGTATAGAATTTCTATATTTGGTGCATCATATCTAAAGATTCTAGATATAGATGATTTTTCTATTTTTGACTTTAGGAGATAAGTCACAAACATCCTTATGCGATAAATACCTCAAAGGAATATCTCTGTCTGTTTTCAGGTAATTTCATACAGGTAAGTACAAATAGGAAATCGGCCGATGACACCAGTGAACTAAAAGTGGCAGTATTTTGTATAGAACAATTATATACTTGGATTATTTAAAATGACATGTTGTAAATTTTGAATTTACCAGTTGACAGTAAAAACAAAATTGTTGTCATATTGTAAATTTTGTATTAACCGGGTGGCAGTAAATACAAAATTGTTGTCATATTGTATATTTTGTATTAACCGGGTGGCAGTAAATACAAAATTGTTGTCATATTGTATATTTTGTATTAACCGGGTGGCAGTAAATACAAAATTGTTGTCATATTGTATATTTTGTATTAACCGGGTGGCAGTAAATAAAAAATTTACAACATGACAACAGTTTTGTATTTACTGCAACCCGCGATATGAACATAAGTAAAGGCGAAGTCCAATTTCTTTAGTATTTGTACCTTTAACATATCAAAAATATTGGTTTTGCAAATCTAGTCAATATATTTTTTATTTTTACCGCTTCACGAATGTAAGAAAGAGCAAGGGAAATAAGAGTTTTTGAAAACAAAATAACCTGCTATACTCTGTCCCAAGATATCGATTCACATTGTGCCTGATTACTCGAAATTTATAAATACCTCAGGGTTCAAACAATGTTCATTCAAAAGTATGAACCATTTCCACGATTTCTCTGTTGAAACGCCCCATTTAGCTTATCAGGTTTCAATACACGCTAAAACTGTGATGTCTACGGTGATTTTGTATTGCAGCAAGCCCGGATGATAAGGCTGAAAAATTGCTCGAGGTATTCCGAGTGACTTCCGAATGGAGAAAAGATGTCAACATTCCCCATTATAAACCTCCGTAAAAAATCTTTTTTCGTTCCTGTGAATTTTTTCGAGAGAAAAATGATAATGTGTCAATGAAGATATCTTGGAAATTTTCCCTTTTCTCGATTTCAATTGCACGTCTTTCACAGGTGTATATATATATATTTATTAAAAATCGGCCAAATGTGCTGCATAGATATCTTGGGACAGACTATAGGCAAAAAAAGGACCCCAAACAAACAAAACAAACAAAACAAAAACAATGAAAAATTGAATAAATAGTGCAAGTATTTGTTTTACCATTTATAAGGATTGTTCAGTTGTCAATGATCAAAAAGCGATTGTTTTGCTTGAAAACGAAGAATACTTTTCTGCTTGTGATGAGATATCCAGCTGTATACCATATGACGATATCGTATTTCACAAGGATGACTTAAATAACTGAAAGTTGATTGGTATACATTTATGTGCACACTTTTGAAATTGAGTATCAGCTTATTCGTTATTCCAGAGCATGCTCGACATACGAACAATTTATTGAACGAGTAACTACTAAGTAAACAAACAAGTTGTTGGAACAAGAATATCAAGAACTTCGATTAAAATCATCTTACGCAAATTCCAATGTCGATACAATAACCTTATCAGCAAGTACACTATTTCATTAAGACACATGCTGACTGTCGTTTTTCATATTTTTAGACCATTATTTATACACCGGACTGACAATGGTTTCTTCTGTTTTTCATGATGTTGACAATGAACACATGGCGGGTGCGACCGGACGGCAGGGGATGCTTACATCCTAGGCACCTGATCCTACCTCTATTTTTTTTAGAGGTCCGTGTTGCTCTGCTTTGAATCTGTATTTCGTTTTATGGATTTTGAGATGGTTAACAGTTTGTTATTGTCATTTTTCATTGATAGAAAGTTAACATGTTAATATCATCTGTTTGCTACACTGGTCTTGAATAATCCGTCTTATTCATAAGGCTCTACTTGTATAATGGATACTGAACATTCAATATCCATTCTTGAATGAAGTGTCAAGTGGATTAATACATTGTTGACGCAAGTCACCTTGTAATGTTAGAAAAACATCTTACACAAATGTACTTTATATATTACCAATCAATTACACTTCTTGTTATTATAAAACTCTCTCTCTCTCTCTCTCTCTCTCTCTCTCTCTCTCTCTCTCTCTCTCACATAGTTTATCTCTTAATTTATCTTAATAAATATACTAATATCATTTTTTTCTTATTTCGCTTTTTTCACAAACAATTCTTGCTCAGTTTGTTCAGTGAATGTAATAAGGTAAGATTTATTTCGAAAAAAAGTTTTTCATGTGTACGATATTCAGCAAATTAATGTTTCTTTAAGGTAGAGATAATGTAAGGTCAACAAGGAGGACCATTTGTTTGGACCTTTTATTTGACTATGTACATAACCGCAGTACATTTACGTTCGCTCTCGTCCCGAGACTAGTAAATGAAAAGACCCTATGATAAAGACATTGAACTGATGGGGCATGGTGTCGGTGAAACCCTCGTCCAACTGTCACTATGTGGATTTAACGGTCAGCACACCTGATCGGATCAACTGTTTGTTGAAGATTACAAAACAAACAATCAGGTATTTCTAAATGCATTACGTGGGTATATACAGGTATCTATATAGAGAACCCATCTGACTTAATTTAGATCTTTCTGTGATAAAAAGTCAAATCTGTCGACACTTCAAGAACTCAATACTGATAAAGCGCCCCGAATTCTTTCTATAAGATTGCAGCTCCAAAATATTCTTACATGTATATTCAGAGAATAAATGAATTCCTAATTTGACGTTGAGTACGATGTAGATGGCAAACTCTGCAGGTGGTTTATGAATGGAGTTGTGAATTATTGAGGTTACAGGGGTCAAATCTAGCGACAAGTATTTATGTAAAATGATTCCTGTTACATGGCTTATTTGCAAAATGAAAAGCAATTACAATTTAAATTGAGATTTATGTGACAAACATACGTCGGCATGATGTACTGATAGATGTTGCAATTTACATTATCCCTGATTGTGGTCTTGTCTGATACAAAAAAAGTGAAGAAAAGTCGACATACAATTGCAATGTCAATTTTATATTCAAGACATGGAATTAGACTTGTCCATTTTATCCATGTTTGCAAGATCTGAGACAGAAAAAACATTTATTACATAATTCTTTTTGAAGTTTAGTTATATAATACCTTAGTACACCAAGGTAATGTTTGACATCTGTGACATAGCAATGTCTGTAATGTAAGTGAATCGCAGCCATGATATAAAAAAATGTCTCTAGTTTTGCATAGCATCCATAGTAATTCAAACAGTTTTCGATACCTTTTCAGTGAAACGGTGACCTGCAAAAGCCAAAAATGTATGTCTCGAAATATGAAAACTTATTAAACGTCTGATGGTAAATCATAAAATTGACAGGATACTTTTTATATAAATTCATTCCTCCTGGCCTTGAGGAGTACTTACTTGAATGACCTAATATCGACCCACTTATAGGTGAAAAATTATCATTTCATTTTTCATGTATTTTTTGTGCCATTTTCGAGATATAAAATAAAAGTTTGTATTCACAAAATAATGGAACATTCCGTGTATTTTGTAAACAACTCTGGTTTATAAAAATCTTCTGTAAAAAATGGCTTTTCTCTCCTCTTAAATCATACATGTGATGTTAATAAAAACAATGAATTTCATTTTCACGTCCGAGGATTGCTTCCTATTGGAAGGAGCGGTGATTGAGTGTGTCACATACATATTATTCAAGTATTCACTGAATTTATTAAAATCCCACGATTTTGTAATTAACTCATGTGTTTAATAAAGAAATAACAAATTTAGATTAATACGCAATATTATCTAACAATATTGGTGGTTGATACGCTATAAATATAAATATTTGCAATAACAGCAGGGTAGTTTTTGGATACAGGGCACACGTTGGGATGTCAGATGATACTTTGTAAAATCATTTTTTACTTTTTAATATAATAATTCATAATTTCCATGAAATAACATTATTGTAATCTTACCGTCAGAGATTGTTCATGTTACTTTTTTTAATAAGCTGTTACTTGACCGACTCAAATTTAAAGAAATTGGAGAAAACAAATTGTGTGTAAAGTCAGGAGAATGAATTTATCCAAACTTTCATGTTCACTAGAAAAATTTGCATATATAGAATAAGACTTGAACAAGCTTTTAAAAAGGAAATTTACAGTACATATGTTTTCAATCTTTTTATGTGTGTGATGGGAATTGGTGGTGGTGTTACTATTATATTTATAAGTTTGTGCAAAAATGCTTCTGATTTTTTTTAATTACGACCTACCGACCAAATTTTTCGGGGAATAATCTTGAAAAAAAAACCTGATATAAAAATTCGTCGAAGACCTCAGTATACATACATAAATATACCTTATCCTGTCAATGACGTGTAAAAACATTATATCTATTAATTAATGTGAAATGTGGTTGAATCAGTGGTTTTATTTGATTTTTTTTCATATTGTTGTCAGTTGTGATGTAAGCTCTTGGTTCGGTTCTCAAAGTCGGTTTGTGTTAGTGCAACTAAGTCATCTGTCAATCAGCATGTCTCAAACCTTTAAATTAGTCCAAAATTGGGGCCGAACTTGGAATGAAGACTCAGTATTTTTTAAAGGGTAGGATGTAGAAGTGTAAATATTTATTCGGTATTGAACTATGAAACGATTCTTAATTAATATATATTGTATGCTCATTTTGACTTGTTAACCTTAGTTAAAAATAAAAGATTAATATTGACAGTTCATCCAAAATTGAAGTACTTGGGTGAGGAAAACAAACAACGCTATAATTAATTGCAAAAACAAGCAATTCACAAATCAAATAGCTTAATTAGAAACGTTCATTGAAACTACAAATGATTTCAGTGTTCCGATAGAAACACGAATGATTTAAGCAAATTCCAAACAGAATCGGTCAGAGTCCCAATGCCAGGTACAATGTACTTTATTCACTGCGGTCATAGAAATTATGACAAAACGTCTTACGCCCGCCACATTCCGGAAAATGCCGAGAAAAAAACACCTGTAATTTGGTATCTGTCCAAATGGCATGATATAGTGTACTTTAGCTCAGGTGTTGTATTCATGCAGCGTGCTTATTTTTCCCCATCTACGATATGCGGGGCCCAAACGTTAATATCCATGATCTGGGCAAACATCTCACTCAAGAGTTTGAACACTATACATGCAGAAAGCAATTTTATTAACTTCGAGGTCGATTCACTAATATTATAATAAACCAATTAAATGTTCTTATTCCTCTTATTATATGTATTAGTAAAGTATTAACGTTTTATTTTTCTCAGGAATAAACCAAATAAAATTTAGTTTATTCCTTTATTGGCAAGGTACTAAACATTCATGGTAAGCTTTAACTATGTTTAGCGATATTTGTTCCAATTAACGTATTCAATCCTTAGATCCAAATAGTGACTAAAATTTGGGTCAAGCAAGGTATATGTTTGACAATAGAAACGATTGTGCTTTTTTAGTACAATTTTAATCAACACATAAGCTTCAAGCAACAATAAACAATAGAAAGAAGATTAATAACAACGCAATAAAAAGATGTAGTTCACAAACATGTCTTTGAAAAGTACTTTGAAGTTTGGACTGCAATATTGAGACAAACAGTCAACACATATATAAAAATCATCAAATTAGAACATTTAGAAATGTCTTGTCATTGAATGAGTTCAATAATTTATAAATGTTAGACGTTTCCTATGATTTATAAATAAAAGAAGATAATGTCTATATACATATGAATATTGAGTTATATGACAAAGTACCACGTAAAAATGTAAACGTATGCAATAACACTCGTAAGCATTTGTGCAAAGCGATTCCATTGCAAAAATGCTTTTTACTATTCGTTCATGAGAACTGATGCTTTGATTTTTTTTAAAATAAACGTTAAGATTTTAATAGAGATTCATTATTTGTACACCCGTATTTTATCAAGTTGACAATAAAACGTTAACATCAAGATTCAGAGTTCCCCTGGTTTCTGTGCCTTCCGCGATGCTGTCCCATTGCAAGTCTTTGCACAAGGCTTTGGAATCTCGACCTTCTAGTCGCATGGGCAGGTCTGTTAATGCCTGCGACTGATTGATAAGTGAAACCACTTACTAAATGTCCAGATATTGCACTACAAGAACAGCCGGTCACTACAGATACGGCTATTTGTCGGGATTTCATTTGAGTTAAATCTCCATCTTCAAAACAACTGAGACGCACAAACCGCTGTTGACTAGCAGATATTTGACAGGATTGCGTTGCACTCTCAGCACTGAGAATATTTGACAATCTGTTGTCACATGAACCCTCACAGGCAAAGTTAATGACAGTTTTCTGAATACAATTTCTATGCTGAATTATTTCCCGAACTGGGCGTTTTCGACATCTACCTGCTGTTGTCATGATGAAAAGCGATACCATAAACACTAGAACCCTGCTGTATCTTTCCAACATCATTTTTTTCTAGCTGCAAACAAACAAAAAAGATAATATAATATAATGATAATTATGTTTATCTGCAAAATGTGATCACTTTTTTAAAAACAATTGTTTTAAGCAGAAATAAGGTACAATTTTTTTTTCTTTCATGGAAAGTGTTAAGGAATCATTTGCAGAGAAAATACATGAAAATGGACCAGTTTTCTTTATCAAAACTAATAACTGATATGACTCTTATTTTAAAAAAAATAACTTACCTTGTAAATTGACGCACAGAAGAATTAATACCAGATTAATGTGATCACATATTTTCCTATCTAATTTATAAATACAACAAACATGAGGCAGCTGATCAAAATACTCTACCTTCCTTTCAGATGGCCTTTTTATCTCCGAGAAATCGGAACCGACCAATCACAAGCATTTAACTTTTCTGCACTAACCTTTAAATTCATAAGGGTTACAACTAGTCTTTGCGTACAGATATTTGCATAGTCCACTTCCAGATAACTATTGCATTAACCCTTTTCATTGATACAAGATATTCAACAAAATTTGTAAAGTTGACCTTGATATATCCAAATGAAAAATATCTAACAAAAAAAAAAACACTTTGTGGTAAACAGACAGCAAATATTGATAAATATAAATGTTCAGTAATGAATATTCACGAATCACCTGCTTGTAAATGTTAATTAAAGAACGCAGTAGACGCAATCTCATTGTTTGCATTTTGCATACCAAATTGACTCTATATTATACCACCTGATTTTTTTTAATGTCATAGGTCAATCATTTTATTTTTTTTAAATATATGAAAAAAGGTGTGCCATATCTATTCAGACTTATAAAAACAATTTCAGTTCCAAAATAATTTGACAATCATTTATGTGATAAAGAAATAGATAAATAGGAAATTAAAAACCTGCAGCTAGTACTGGCGTTAAAGGTACCTTAAACATAGATATTAAAATAATTTGATGTTATTCGTTACCCTATTCCAAATTGAACTCGTATCAAATGGATATCTTTGTATGATAAGACAGATTAATAAATTGATTCATAATTCGTTAAGCATTTTTATTAGTGGTTAAAGAGGTCCCAGATACTTGACGAAAATTGAGCCAACAAGAATTGATCTGATTTTACCTTATTTATACTATCCAAAATGACCTTTAAACAAGTAACAATGTTCCTCCTGAAATCAAATTGCAATCAGAATAGCTATATCACAACAGCTGTGAAACATTTGGTAGGTACATTTGTTCATTCTAATTTTTCGGAAATACAATATCGAATAAAGAAATAACTTTTAACTCTTTGAGAAGAATTTCTCATTGAAATGACAGTGAGTTAACATTTATATTAGAACAAATAATGCAATGAATATGAAATTTAGACATTTTACCAAAAAATTAATACCCATTTTAAAATCACACAAAAATAACTAAATTTGATATTTTCATTTACCTTTCCTAATTATTTTCTTTGTTTTAATCTAATTTTATACCTTAATAGGAATATATTTCTTTCAAAGTGACCAACACAACTCAATCTATGCATGAATAAATTGATATTCAGTTCATTACTTAAAACAGTTTTTCAAAACTCCGGAAAAATATAAGAATTAAATATAGAAAAGACAATTAATTTCACACGAGTATGACCTTAAGTCTGAAACAAAAACAGAAAAAATGAACAGATTGGTAGAAAAGGATTGTTTATAATGAATGCGAGGTAGATTTACACAATTAAAATTCTATTTAATCATAAGGAGGGAATTGAAATCTGAGGACGGTACAAAAGGTTTTGGTGAATATAAATACAGACAGGTAATACGTCTGCATGTTTTGATTTTTTTTAAAATCTTTTATTTGTTTTTAGTCAATTTTGCAATCGATAGTACGAAAAATTGTCAACAGTGCACGTTAATTTAAAATTTGCAAAAAAAAATGCATAAAGTTTGTTCTTTTGAACAAATATTTTTATCCATCATTTTAATGATTGCTGGTAAATAGTCTTTTGAGTTTGGACACAAGGATTTGATGACATTTTAATAAACTAAAGGCATGTTCTAACGGCGAACGGCCACTAGAAATAAACGTAAATATAGCTTGTATCTGGTTTACATATTTGAGTTTAATCCATTAAAATATCCTTTTTATTGAATGTTCAGTTATTCACATACCAGAGTAAGTATTAAGCATAACACATAAGTTTATATTTGCAATGCATACATAGATATTCATAAAATGTAAAGAACAGATAATACCGTCTAGCCGGGTTTTTTTGCGGGACACAAATTTGGCGGATTTGGGTCTACAAGGTGTATCATTAATTTTGGCGGACATAATTTTTGTGAATCCTTTACTCTTTATTGAAAATCTACTGTCAGTTTATTTTTTATAACTGAGAAATTAATGTACTTGAGCAAAAATCCTAAAAGAAACCGTTAATCAGACAATTATCTGCACCTGAGGCGATAATGGATCACACGTCTCCTAAAACAACACAAGCTAGCACCCCCTGTCACTGGGGCTAATTACACACCTGAACAGGGAAAAGGGATATGGTGTTTAAACAATTAACTTCTAATTTATAGTAATGTTTATCTTTTATTTATTTACATTAGTTTTTTATTGATTTTCAGTAACTGTACATTTGTATCTGTAACACTGTATGCATGTAACAAGTGTCCCTTTTTATCGTGCTCATGGACTTAAAAATTATATAAAAAAAATAATCTCCAAAAACTTCAGATTTGTCATTAAAATCTGTAAAGAAAAAATTAGTACTTAAATTTGGTGATTTTAATTTTGGTGAATTTTCAAAAATCGTCAAAATAGGCCAAAATTATATCTCCGCCAAAAAAAAAACAGCTATACGGTAATTGCAATTTTCTATCACATTCTTTTAGTTATATATTTCTTAATGATATTTGATTTGAGCCTTGATGTTTTCATTTTACTTTGCAGGATGTATTGTTTTAGTAAATAGACTAATTTTTTTCAAGCCTATGAATTTACCTATTATCGTACTTTCAAATTGGATCGAATATTTACCAACATTTGTTTGTAAATCAAAGATATATATCATCCGTTTCTCTGATTCAATTTTTTTTCACTAAATAACAGTCAACAAAACATGCTCTATTATCTCGGGAGTCTGTTGACAAAAGTAACACAATCAAGAATTTACTATCCCTACTTTATGTAAACAAAAATTAGTCGGTAAGATCCTTTGAAATTATTGGTATTGAAGCCACGGTAATTTTAAATCTTTTGTGCACTTGTAGGACAGACTATAAAGTTTCCTTCATTGCTTTTAAATTAATTCAATTCTATCAAGTTTTTTTCTTTGATATAAGGAGGTTGTACATGTATCTACAACATTTCTTTGATATACAGAATATTTCTACTGTATTAGGGCAAATAATTTAATAATTCTGAGTTAACAGTTTCTTTGATAGTTTCAAATAATCTTGTTATGCTTTATTAGACGAAGATATTAAGTAAAATTTGGGTTTTTTTTAATATTGATGAAGCATTTTTTAAAACAGAAATGAATACATGTATCTGTTTATCAGTATAATCTATATTTAATGTAATAATATAAGATAATACCTAAACATAAAAATAGAATCTGTTATAACTATAAATCAGACAATGTTAAAAAAAATGTCCACATTACAAGGATGTTTACTTGCAATAAACACCTTTCTAAACCAAAGTAATGGTTTTTCTAAAAATATTGAAAAAAGGCAAATTTTTGTATTTTGAGTTAAATTACATTTTGGCGTTTTGAGTTAGATTACATTTTCTTTATAATAACTTTAATTTTTTGCGCAATTGTTCAACAATTTCATCTTAATAATACATCATAAATCTAAAGCAAATAAGATATTAGTAATTTATATTTTATTTCAGACTGACCAGCTTAAACTTTAATTAATTTGCACCTTTGAGAGGAATTCAAAATCCTGTTGTAGTTGCTTATAATGCTAGAAATACTTAAATGACGTGATGGTGACATTTGAACATCAATTAGTAAATGAAAATGCCATATTCGGTCAATTCGATACTATTCCAACATAAAGTAAAAATATCCGTTAAGTACATTGCGTGAAGCTGACCTTTTAAATATAATCAATGATGTATCAGAAATATATATATAATGAATACTCTCCTCTTGGTCAACATTATTAATGTACAAATATAATTAATGTCAGAAAAACATGAAAAGGGACCGACCAAAGCAAAATAAACACATTCAAAAATCACCTGATGAAGAATACTACCTGATTGTATTGCTCTATCCATACAATGTAATGATTTAAATGCCGAACGAAGGAGTGTTCCTGAATTGAAATGCCTGTTCAACAGAGATGAGAGATTTAGAAGATGAAATATTTGTAATGGAATCTATACGCCACATTTGTTAAATTTGTAAAATAGATATTCAGTCGCACTTGTCTTTGTCTTTCTCATAAAGAGGTTTTCTTTTTCTAAACTAGGAAACGCCATGAAAAATAAGTAGTTGTTGCGAAAGAAATATAACGATATCATTATGTGAAAACAAGGAAATTGTCATGGTAATTGAATGTTCTGTTTAAAATGCATGATATCTTACAACTTTCCTTCCATAATTCAAAAGAATACAATTTCTTATATAATTTGATAAAACCCAATTAAATGAAAAAAAGTCTTAAAATTTCTTATTATAATCGAATCAACTAATAAAACATTATTATATCTACTTTTATCTTTTTTATTATTCTAATTTAAATATTTAGTCTATAAATCACATTTCAAATTTTAATAACAAAATGTTATCAAATTGCACACTTAAAAACGATGAGAAGAAAAGTCTATCTAAATGTTAGTAAGGATAATTGAAATATACTTTTTTTTAACGCTATCGTCTATATTTGTATTTCGAACGTTGATCTTGTATCCTTGTTGGTTTTAAGTTTGTTGGCAATATGCATATTTGAAATAAAGAAGGATTTCCTGTATTGGCTAGCATGCTCAATAGGGCTTCATGCTCTCCCTTACATAATTCTATCTGAAAAATCTGTTTTTGAAAGCTGGGCCTTGAACAACGATTTTTTTTATCTTAATGTTGTATATCTTCTCTTAAATGCAGAGCATACCATTGGGTTAAAAAGACTGTTTTCTTAATTTTACATTATATGGTTATTCATTATTGTGCTTTGTCATAAGATAAAAAACAAAGAAAAGAAAACAATGACATCCTTTGTTTAAAAACCTCCATTTTCTAACGAATGTAATTTTTCGAATTACGCAATATTTTGTTGTTTTTAAAAAACGAGATTATATTTAATGTCCAATAAAAATAAGGTTATATTACTTATTAATGATTGATGAATATGTTTAAATACAATTATTTACATACAGTATAGCTGTAAACAAAAAATATTAACATGCGGTTTACGAAAATGATAAATCTAGCCACAAATTAATCTTCTTATCCCGGGGAATTCATGTATATTGCTTCGTATCTACTATTTGTAAATGGGTAACAAATTATCATATGTTCATTTATATTATTTTCATTTAGTAAAGATCAAGATATGGACAGTTGGTATTATATAGATATAACGCATATTTTTACCACGTTTTCACTATTCGAAGCATGTGGAACACAGATGACATACATATGGCTTCAGATTATATACTCACGTTACCTTTATGTACTTTTAACTTATCTGCACATAAGTAATGCCGAATGTAACATTACCTGACTTATCTACATACTTTGTACATGTTTCTGTCAACAATAGGTGTGAATACAAGGTTTCATCTTGACGTTTCCGTGTTGAAAACTCTTCTGTCTTCATTATTTACTCTGACACATGATTTATATTTTACATAATTACATAAATGGTATTTTATTTGGTGTAAAAGTGAGCGCATTGCAAATGATAGAAAAACATTTTTAATAACAAAAATGATCTGCAAATTTAATGTAATTTTCAATTTGGTGGGTTATTCTCAGGACGTTTAGACTTAACAGGTTTAACATTTTTCAAACGATACTTTTCATTTACGCTCATCCATTTTTGGATGTCTTTACCAGTTAAGTAGTGTTTTTACTTTTAAGAAAACCTCTTAATTAATGATAAATTTTATCGAATTTTAAACCATTCGCCGTATATATCCATTTGCAACCAATTTTGTAGTTAATTACACAAGACAAAAAGATGTATAAACGGAAGGTTATCTTTCCATTACATGTATTATACATGTATGTACGTGATGTTTTGAATCGTGTATGGTGTTTTTTATTTAGTTGATGTCTTTTTTATTTTGTATAAATAATGGTTCGATATACATTTGTGTATGTCATATAATTATGTGAATGTAGTAATCTCTCTTAACAATTATGTTTGTTTTAAAACATTATTATTTTTTTCACAATCAAATACATAGGCATATATGTAAATACGTTTTTGTTAGCCAACCAATTAAAAAATTTATTGCAATAAAATGTTTGCTCCTGGTTTAGTTAGGAACGTATATATCAAGAATATGTACATGTCGATTTAGTGAAGAAGATAAAAATAAATTAGACCTTTGATATGAATACACGTATTGAACTTTGTTGATCTATTCATATCCTTCTACTTACGAACCTAAGTATATAATCGGCAACAATGAAAAGGTCTGTGTAAATTGCATTCATAAGAAAAGATCTTTTTGAGATTTCAGAAAAATAATCTATGTAAAATATTCACATTATTTAATAAAAATAAGTACGTTATTGCAATCTGTATACCTCAATTATACAAATTTATTGTGTGATATTTACACTTGCAAATGTTTTCCCTTACATAACACTGTTTGCGCAATCCGCTGTTATTCCTGCAAATTTAACAAATGAACAACAAATTAATTAACATGAACTTTTCCAACGTTTGCACGTTCACCTGGGTACTTTTAAGAACAAATAAGGCGTCTTCTTTGATTATCAATATATATTTACTCTTGCAAATGTTTTCCCTTACATAACACTGTTTGCGCAATCCGCTGTTATTCCTGCATAATAGCAGTCTGAGTCAAGAGGTCAAAGTAGCGCATGAATAATCTACATGTAGATCACTACTTTTTCTACGTATTAAAACTAACCGACTTGCGCTAAAACACACACGACTAATATCGTAATGAAAACATGATTTAGGCATAAATAAAAAAAAAACCTTATCTATATTTTGTTATACGAAGTTTTATTCATTCATTCTTTTTTGCTATATATAACATTAATTGCGGGGATAAATGATCATAGCTTAAGATTCATGAAAGATAATGTTTATGGTTCGACATCGTAACAAAGCGTTCTTGAAAATTACAATTGCAATTTGTCAAAGTACATGTAGTTAAATCAGTTATAGTTCATTTCTGACTAAGTCTCGGGGTCAAAATCGCAAACGCAATATCAAGACCTTTCGTGTTTAGTCCATTCACGGTCAAATTTAACTCCTTCTGCTTCTCTGTCCGTTTTGTTCCGTAAAAGAAATTAGAATGTAGCTTGTCTTTAAAATGTCCGAGAAAAATCATCATGCTCTTGAATCTGATTCTGCGATAGAATTTCATCTGAAAAGGCCTCAGTAGACTCCAACTCAGCTTTCAATCGCTTTGTTTTCAAATTTCCAACCGCTCTGTGACTTCGACGGAAGTGGCACTAAGCCATTAGCTTCAATCGGGGTTTTTTTTTTCAATTGTACAAATTAATTTTCTTTACTGTTTCATTTTATTATAATAAGAAAGTGTTTTCCTGTCAAAAGTAGTGTCATAATTATTAAGTAAGTTTACCAAATTTAGACAAATACTTGCAACATTGTTGAACTATTTTTTGTTACGTCATGTTTATCGATGCGGCTTTCTGAGTCATCACAAAAAAGGAAGTATGGAGCAATGTTATCGTCATAATTTGCAACAAATGTAAATATAAGAAGTAAGGTATCATTTTTGGATGTATATCGGGATATAAATACGGGTTGGTACGTGATCAAAACTTTCCATAAAGCCCTTCGGGCTTTATGGGATTTGATCACGCGACCAACCCGTATTTATATCCCGATAAACATCCAATGATACCTTATTTCTTAAATAATTATTTTGTAAGAAACATGATGTCAATTAGACGAAACGTTACCGCACTTGTTCGCGTTTACTTAGTATTATTATAGAAAATGTTATGGCTTCGCATACATTTAGGATTTGTCCAGCACCAACAAAGTCAAAAGTCCAAAAATAAAAAAAAATGTCATACACCTGTGATGTATTAAAAAAATACTAGTGTCCAAATAACTTACAGAACATATTTATTGAATAAAAAGACAAACGAAAGAACAAAATGCATTTGATCAATATTTAAGGTTACGACAAAAGAGACAAAAATTATTCAACTTTTACAGATAAGTTTGTTCTACCCATGGAAACATACAAAAATCACCATAAGCACACAGCTTCAGTGTAAGCTGATAAACAGAAGCACTAACCAGCCTTCTTAACAGAAGTAATGACCCTGTTTAAAAATGAAATAAAGTAATTTGTTAAATTTATAATTATATACATTTAAAAGTTCAATACAGGCAAATTCTTCTTTACAAAGACATTCATTATCTTGATTACCAAGTAGTTTTTGCGCTTTTTGACGCCAAAAATGTTGTTTTAATCATTGTATGCATAACATAAAAGGCCTACGTCTAGGATTTTATTGCAGCATTTGGATAATTCTTAATGGGGTCAAAATCTTTGACCAGGATGTTTACAATGATGTCTTTTCAATACTAAGAATAGCTTCAAAAGTACAAAATTCTTCCCTGCGGCTTTAACAAAATGGTATCATCAGACATGAATAGAATTCAATTTACACTTTCTTAATGGTAAGTCCGTTTGAAAATGATTCAAAATTGAGGTAACAAATGTAAAAAATGATAATGTTTGAATGAAGTTATCTTGGAAATTTTCCCTTTCATCTATTTCAATTTCATTTCTTTCCCAGGTATGTGTATTTTTATTGAAAATCGTCCAAATGTGCTGCATAAATATCTTGGGACAGACTATAAAAAGACTAATGAAAATATTATTGTTAAGAGCTGTGATCTATAACAGATTAGACAAAACTGATCTGAAAGGATTGTTGTGCAGATTTTTGCTCTCAAGCATATGTGAAAAATGACAATAACAAACTGTCAACCATCTCAAAAATCCATAAAACGAAATACAAATGCAAAGCAGAGCAACACGACCTCTAAAAAGATAGAAGTAGGATCAGGTGCCTAGGAGGAGTAAGCATCCCCTGCCGACCGGTCGCACCCGCCGTGTGATCATTGTCAACATCATGAAAAAGAAGAAACCGTAGTCAGTCCGGTTATAATAATAAAATAATGGTCTAACAAATATGAAAAACGTCAGTCAGCATGTGTCTTAATGAAATATTGTACTTGCTGACAAGGTCCTTAGAACTTGCGTAGAGATGATTTTAATCGAAGTTCTTGATATTCTTGTTCCAACTTGTTTGTTAGTAGTTTGCCTCGTTTAATAATTTATTCGTATGTCGAGCATGCTATTGCATAACGAATTGGCTGAGAGACATAAACCCCATAAGCAGGTGATGATGGTATGTTGCTACATGAGTAAGAGAAGTTGACGATGGAAAAATTAAAATCATCACGTTTATCATAGTGTTTTGTTGTTAGGTTACCATTAACGTCTTTTCGTAGTAAAATATCCAAATATGAAACAGCTGTTTCATAATCTGTGGTGTCTTTTATTTCAAACTCACTGGGATATATTAAGTTAACATAAAAGTAACAGTTGTTAATGGATAAAACATCATCAATATATCTAAATGTCGAGTTGTAGGCAACAGCAAGAGCTTTATTCTTTTCTTGCACAAGCTTTTGAATGGATTCTGCTTCATAAGAATATAAAAAGAAGTCAGCCAATAGAGGAGCACAATTTGTGCCCATGGGGATTCCGACTGATTGTTGGAAGACCTGGTCTCCAAAAACTACATAGATGTTGTCTATCTGAAATTCAAGCATCTTTTTTATGTCAACCTCAGAGCACTTGTGTATGCAATCAGAATGGTTTTTAACAAAATATGTTTTTAGATTTCCAATGACAAGGTAAGCATTTTTACGAGTTCCATTTTTATTGAAGAAACAACTGTCGATGATGTCAAAAAGCCTAGATTTTAGTTTGTCATGGGGAATGGTTGTATAAAGCGTTGAAAAATCATACGTTTTGATGTTATTGAATTTGGTAAGATTTTGTGACCTCACAGTTTCCAATAATTCTTTGGAGTTTTTTAGTATCCACATCTGATTCACATCACTTCTGGAGTATATTGTTGTACAGTACTCTTGAAGTTTCTCCTTCACTACTGTAAGAATTTTAGTAAGGAGTAAAGAGAGAGGTTTGGTAGAACATTTACTGGAACCTGCTATATATCTCTGTTTGTAAGGATTTGTGTATAATGCAAAATAGAAATGGTTTATTTGCCTTTATGTAGGCATGATGCAAGAAAATATTCTTTAAAAGAGAGGTAGCTTTGCGATGATAATTATGCAAAGGGGATTTAATTTCATTACTCTTGATCCGGACGCCGCTTTAACATATCTAGATTTCGGACAAATTTGATCTCGTGTTGAGATTTTCCTCCTGTCGGTCGCAGCGGTAAAATTCATTACTTCGTGTCCATCATTTATACAATCATGACAGCCAATCAGGATTTTGGTATGATTCAACCAGACTGTTTTATTTCATATAATTACCCTAAAAAAATCCTAAAATTAATTTGTCTCAAGAGTTGAAGTTAAGAATATATTTAAGAGGAGACTGTATTTGACGTGAAGTTTATTTTCACGTAATGAAAATCAAAAAAGCTGAAACAGCTTTTATAAAAAAAAATTTATTTTTGTTACAAACTGTCCAAGCATATCCACATTCAACACTAATATTGTATATATCAAATCTAAAGGTTCCTCATTTTAAAAAGGGATGCTTATAATGTATTTTTAACTCAACCATAGAAATGTTTATTTCCATTTATAACAAGAGGATGAAAAATATATATATTCTATGCGTAAGTAACTTTTTGTTTGGATCGGTTTACGTCAGAATCTGTCTGTTCAGAGCTTTGATCTACATGTATTTGGCAAAGTGCGTTTAACCTCTGCTAATCTGATCACTACAACAAAGATTGTCTTGAAATCTCATATGAATTTCGAACATACACATGCATAGCGTTTATGTAGCCATTAACTTTACTAAAACTGAGAGCTGTTTTAATCTGAAAATTGTATTTAGGTACTTTCACCTTTTATTCATAAGAGTATATCTATCTTTATAAAGATTCTATTCTATAAGAATACCATATTACATGTAATTAACATCAAAGATATAATGTTATTTTTCAATTGTTTTCAATTAAAATAGAATATTAATTTATTCCAAACTTACATGTACTTGCTTTTCGACTATATGCTACACATTAAGTTTCTTAATAGAACAGTGACAATATACAAATGTAATATTGAAATCTTTATATGCATATGCATATACGCATTCTTTTCACTGTAAATAAAATCTGCCTTGGATGCATCGATTACTTGTTTAGAATGTCAACTTTGATTCAAGTAGCTATAAATAATAATTTTCACATCGTTTATTAATGTCTTTTTTTTTTTACTTTTGTTGTGTACATTGCTTAGATTATTTCTTGCGTACACTGTAGTTACCTAACAATCTTCACATATTTGGAAAAAAAAAAGTTGTTCCTTCTGTGCAACGTTCAAATCGACAATAATAATATTTTACTGAATAAGGAGGACGTTTACGCAGAATGAAAAAAAATCCTATGATGATCATAAAAAGACCATCTATCGTATGTTATAGACCTTTGATTGTAGTGTTATTTTCCACTCTCAAAAAAGTAGGTCAATGACCTTTTTGAGTTCATGACCATTTAATATTTTTCAAAAAATCCCTTAAAATTTTTACACTATGATTGAGGTTTTCTCAATTTAAACATATTATAAATAATAAAACTTTTTAAAAAATGAAATACAGTTTATAAATGAATGTGGCACTAAATAAATACAAAGCCTGAAGTTTTCTGTAACAATTTTATAAAATATTCTAGTCCGAATTTCCCCTATCGGTTTACAAATCCCTACCCATTTTTGATTCAAGTTAACAAAAAAAACTGAATGATAATTATACTAAAACAATTATATAGTATTGAATACTAATATTGACTTTATTCTGCTAGCATACAATTTACATATATATAAGGTCAATGGTCAACATTTCGAGATATGGTGTCTTTTATCGTGTGTAAGCATTTTTCAATATGTTTGCATTGCGTGTCATACGATTATCTGAATGAACAAGATGAAACCAACAGAAAATATTTAAAATATCAAAAATTATATTGACTAACTTTTAAAATTATAATACTGTCAACAAATGTTGGCGTTAAAAAAAAAATCTGAAAAATTTAGTCCGAATTTCTGTTTTGCTATAAGTCCATTTTTGTTTGCGACTTAGACAAAGAGCCGAGAGCACACAGCGGGTGTGACCGGTCAGCAGAGGATGCTCACTCCTCCATGACACCTGATCCTGCCTCTATTTTGTTTTTTAAGAGGTCCGTGTTTGCTCTGCTCCTGTTTTGTAATTTTCTTTTGGACTTTTGAATTTGAACACTGTTTGTTATCAGAACATGTCATTTTTTTTTATTCCATATTGTAAAAATATCGAATGTTATGTCAATTATAATTCATTTCATAAATTCTTTTTGTGTTTAGAACAAATTTTACTCATGACATTGAACTTGATAACAATGCAAATTTAATAACTGGAACCCTGAGTAAACAATTTTTAACATCCTTAATTTTATTAACTTTTTTAAAATTAAGGATATTTGATTAAATAATGGAGATGTAGATGTAATTAAAAACAAGAAAATGCTTTCTTTGGTTCTTCTTTAAGGCTATGAAGGTAGCTTGCATCGCAAAATAAAATTTTCTGCAATGCTATATAGCTACCTTTATACCCACATGATACACCAAAGAAAGCATTTTATTTGGATTGTTTTTTTAATATTACCATATGAAATGATTATTTACGATAAATAGAGGGTTTTTTAAGAAAAAATGAAACAACTACCTAAATCATATATGAATCATCGTGTTTAGCTTTCTTTTTTCAGAAAATTATTTCATTAAATATTAAGTAATTAACCGAAAATGAGTTGTATTTAAATCTGTTAAAACCACATAAAAGAGACAGTAATATGAATATGTATGTTGACTTTAAATTGAATTCTAAATCGTTGAAATATATTCTATTTTTGTGCAGTCATTTGTTTTCTTTTAGGAAGAAAATGGTTGATTGGTAAACTTGAAAATTTGATCTATTCTGTGGGACACATTACATATAGTTTGTGATTAGCACATTGGGTTTTTTTTTTTAGGTGTGGCGATATCAATTGAATAAAACACTTACATATTTAAATTTACTGTGTTACAAACACCAAAAATGATCATCATTAGTTTGAAATTTAAGTGTTGCTTTCAAACATAAAAAAAAGTTTTAAAATTCGTAAGTTTATTTTGTAAGTTAGCCCAGCAATCATATTAGCGCCTTCTCCTTTGTGAACTTTGTTTATCGATTATGTTTGAAGCTTAATCGTTGTTTTCCTTAATGAACTAAAATAGATATTTTAAAAATTTAAGCTACATTATTTGTTTTCTTCTTAGATAAGTATATTGTTTATTTCCCTACAAGTTAATATAAAATATAGCTTGAAAGCGATGTGTATCTGATACTAGTAATCTACACTGAAAACTAAATAATTGTTATGATACAATGATATTTAATGATACTTAAAAGAAATATGTTACATCAAGGACAAACCCAGTACCGAAATTTAGGAAATTATTTATTGAAACAGAAGTAGAAAAAAAAGTATACTTATTTCGGTACTATGCAAAAAAATTAATAAAATAAAGAGAGGGATAACCATTTTAACTCAAGTAAATAAAACACTCAGTTCATTGTTTACTTTAATCTCATGTTTTTTAACATGTGTTATCACCAACCAATTAGCTCATCGTTGGTCCCACGTTACAATGCATTAATACAAGTAATATTACTTGTATAACATGTATTTAAGTAATCTACATTAAAGTTCAGACACGTATGTTCAATTTTAGAAATATGATTATTAAACATATATATATAGCATCATTTATTATAAACGTCATGGGAATTGGAAGTTTAAGTAGGAATTTTGATGAATCAAAAATTAAACTGCATGTGCCTGTCTGATTAATTAAAATTGACCAATAACATAACAACAAAACTTTTTGATAAACGTGATGACTTCAATTTTTCTATAGTCAACTTTCCTTAATTATGTAGCAATATACCTTCATCACCTGCATATGGTGTTTTTTGTTTCTCAGTTAATTCGATACGCAAGGGCATGCTCTTCGTATGAACAGTATCCAAGGCAAGGTTCTATGGTCGATACAACGACCTTGTCAGCAAATACAATCTTCCAATCTGGGTCGCATGCTGACTGGCGTTTTTCATACTAATTGTTAGACCATAATTAATTACCTAATTATCTACGGACTTTTCCGTTTTTTCCCGATTACGACAAAGAACACACGGCGGGTGTGACCGGTCAGCAGAGGATGCTCACTCCTCTATGGCACCTGATCCTACCTCTATTTTGGGTTTTTTAAGAGGTCCGTGTTTGCTCTGCTCCTGTTTTGTAATTTTCCTTTGGACTTTTGAATTTGAATACTGTTCGTTATCAACACATTTCATTTTAATAACAAATCAAGTTTTTTGGGGGGGTTTTTTATACCCTTTTTTCATTCGATAGCAAAATTCTACGGTTAAGGTCAAGATCTAGTGAATAAAAAGTGTCTTCAGATTTATAAAATTCAAGATATAAATTCTTTGAATGATGCTTCATAACAATAGCTTTGTTTAATAGGGTGTATCGGGGCTTAAAGTTTTGGTAAACAATGAAAAATCCCGTTTTTAACTGCTATTTTTATAAAATATGAACGAAATAAGTAACAAATCTCGGAGTTTTGTCCATTTTTTGACTAATGATATTATATGTAGAATGCCTACAATCTCTCCAAAACGGCATTAAACAAACTCTTGACATTCCTTTTTTAAATGATTTCAAATTTTAAAAAAATAGGTATCGGAATTACTTTTCTCATGATTTGATATAGAATGTCATTTTTTCATTTTCTACATAATTCCTTAAAGTTGTTAAATACGCGGAAAAGTTTCACCAATTATGATGTCATAATGGTTTAGCACCAAAAAGACACTCTGGACCATTTACTGGATCTTAACATTAAAATAAAAACATTAGAAGATAAAAGTTTAAATTCTTTAATAATGGTAAGAGTATCTTATCAATACTAAAACTGTTGATAAGTTTCCCGATTTCATTTTTCATTATTTTTATAAATATAAGTAAAGTAACCATGTCCTTTTTATATATTAAAGACTCGACATAGAACATGAAAATGCAAAACATAATGAGTGAATCGGTTAGAAAAACTTATTTTTTAATTGCAAAAACGTGCCAAGTAATTTTCTGCACTACATGAGGAAAGTCACGTATTAATAAGAAGGTTGCGTTACAAAGAAACCCTTAGAATTTATTTTCAGTAGGATGTGTTGTTTTAATTATCCGAAAAATGCCATATTATTTTGAACTCAGGATTGTACATATTTTAAAAACAATCTCCTCTAAAAAAAAAAAAAAAAAACCTGAGATCTTGTCATATTTCATACAAGAACTCATAATGCGTCAAGCAATGAATGAATGTAATGTTCATTTGATTCCAGTTGTAATAACTCTGATTTTAATATTATTTATTTCAATCTGAAGAATTAAGCATGTGATTTTAGCTATTCTAAAATTTCTCATCATATTTAATTGAGACAGTCATCTAACGAAGATACTTTGATCACACAAGGAAGAGAAATCGTTAAATTGACCGTAAAAGCATTTTAATAAACAAAAACTGTATGACAAAAGTAAGAACAGAATATTGTGAATTGTGGTCAACATCAATGTTTACACTAACTTACAGTGATATTCTTTTGAAAAGAAAACAATCAAAATAATTTCCAATAAAGCAAGCAATGTTATACTCGACAGCAAATGAAGTTTAAAAAATTATCATCAAAACAAATTGTAAGAAGGTGCTATCCATAATAAGAGAAAAGTTCTGTTGAAGATGATTTCTCCTTCTGAAGAGAAATTCTTCAGAAAAGCATTTCACAATGTTAAACATATCAACAGTACTGTTATCTATAATACAACATCCTTTTAAAACGTTTATTTCAATGAATGCCTGACTATACGAACAGTCTGGATTTCATTACTTTATTGCATATTTAGTATATAATCTATTACTGGTACACCTTTACAAAGTAACTACTATAAAATTTATTGTGAAATCCAATTTAACAAATCAAATAAAATCTGATATTACAATTACAAAAATTCAAAATTCATCATCACTTGTAATAAAAATACATTATCGGGCATTCAGTACACTGAGGTAAAAAGTACATTATATATAAGATCTTGTACACTGCTACTGAAGGTCAGAGAGATATGAAAAGTGAATGAAATCACTCAAAATCCAGGTAAACAATTCAAGATACGTAATCAATGATATGAGTCAAGCTCTATATATAGAAGTAGCCTTCATTATTGTTTGTATGTAATGTAAATAGAAAACATAGATCATTAACTGTCATCATATATAATCAAAGATTAAAGACACCATGACAAACGTGTAATTGGATAGTCAAATATGAACAAATAAATTAAATCTTGAGACTAAACAGTAAATTTCCATAATCAAATTTAAAGGCGGGAAATCAATTTTCCCTTTTCAATTTATTGCTATCTTACAAACACTGTCTTAGAAAGCACTGAACAAAATAAATTACACCCTCTACATTACTTCCAAATTAAGCCATATTAGAATATGACATTTAGTGCACTTAATTAACACTCTCTTCAAAAACCAGCGTGAAGTAAAGAGTAAAAATATAATTATATTTTGACTTACATGCATAAAAAGTAATCTTCTTTTGCAACTGAGTGATATTTACGTGGTTGTTTTTAGAAAATAAAAGATAATCTTTTCATTAGTAACAATGATATTTCCTTATCATCGGGTGCAATTGAGTGCATCTTTCCGTTTTCAAAAATCTCCTATGATGTATAAAACAAAAATACAACACGATTACTAGTAATACTTATGACATTTCATACAACATTTTCATATATATAGTTCGAATAGCAGGTATTTGAATTAACAAAAAAATAAAACCGCATGAAAATGTTCAGTCAATAAAAAAACCCAACAAATGTAAATAGTCAGATTTTCAACCAATGGCATGTGAAGTCTTTTTGTGTATATATAAATACTCCATATTTAAAAACATCCAAGTATAAAATATTCAATACATAGAACTGTTTAAAATAGTTTAGATAATATAATAACAGCAACCTGAGTTATAAGGCAAATATTGCGTTTTTTGCGATATTACAATGAATTGGATGTACTTCCAAGTTATTTTCAATGTAGTTTTAAGTCAAAAGAAAATGTTTAAAAAAAACTCATTTCGTAAATTTTTTAAATGAATATTTTACGTATGTTAAAATTAGTATTTTGGTCATATTGAGTTATCAAATAGTCAAAGCCTGATATTTCCTGATTGCAAACAGTCTGAATTATGATGAAATTCACTTTAAATAAGTTATCTATTAGCTTAATTGACAGGGATATTAAGGAAATTAAACATTGTGCCGGAAACTTCATTAAAATCATATCTTTAACGTATGTTACAGTAAAGATCTTTAACGAATCAATTATAATTAGTGAAACGAATTCTTGTTAAGCCTAGTTCACTTACTGTCAATAATCGTATCTGACAAATGAAGTAAAGTTAAATTTATATTTTATTTAAACTGTCAAAATAAAATAAGAATAAACTTGGTTGCTTACTGTTACTTATAAATCTTCTTATGAATTTTAACTCAGAAATCTTTCTATAATTTATAAGGAGTGAAGGAAAATCAGTTTAATTAATAAATTTATATATATATATATATATATATATATATATATATATATATATATATATATGGTTTTTGTATATATTAACTCATAATTCAACTCTCTTTTTACAGAAGAAAAAAAATAAAAGGATAAAAAACTATCATTTCGTGCAGGTAACTATCATTTCCAGATTACATATCAATTACATTTTAAAGTATCATAATGTGTTGGCATACATATATTTTATGGAGTTTCCTATCATTGTTGTTATTAAAGAAATCAATTTTAATAAATAAACGCTTGTAGAAAAAAAAAAACTTCCACAATATTCTTCTATACGTACCTGTAGTACATTAGTAATTTTTTTTCAAATTCCTTGGGTGAAAAATTATGTTTGTATTCAATTATGCGTTAGCTCCGCGGAAATATTATACATTTTAATGAGATATATAACAAAAAAACCATATCAGTACGTTTCGTTTGATGGAATTAATCGTAATTAATGAAATTCAATGACGGAAACAAAAAAAAATAGATAAAAAAGCTGTTAAAGCAATACTCCTCATACCCAATGCTCTTTACAAAGAAAAAATCATCAAATGGTTTGGAATGAACACTTTTACACTCGAATATCAGGCATAGACATTCAACAATTTAGCATAAACAGGAATATTGTGCACATATCTTCCCCAAAATAAAGCATACATCATCAATCAGACGTTTTTCATCTAAAATACAATAAATTGCACAAATTATGGCTATCAACAGTACTCATCACATGGTAGCACTATTCATATTACTCATCGGTTCAATCACTGTAGTCTGTAGATTTCATACTAGCTTCCACAGCAGCTGAAGCCTCCCCGTACAGTTCGAGAATTCAGTTGAATATTACTGGAGGAAGTAGTGTTTTCGATACCAGATTCTCCGCCATATTTTTTCTTCAATTCCTGGAAAAAAATTGAAATTCATTTGAGTTACAAAACAGTGCAAGATGATGTAGATACCAAAGCGCAGGTTGCATAATACTGATGTGCCATTTCCAAAAAGTCATGGAAATTGTATACGACTAGTATTTGTGTTCAGAGTTTAAGATTATTTCCGTTATTAGATTGAATTATATTAAATACGTCAATCATTTAATACTAGTTTAAAAACTTATCCTTCTTTTAAGTATTAAGTAGTAACGAACTCTAGTTCTTCTAAATTCAACAACATTGTGAATAAATTTGAAATAGGTGTACGATCTGTTTAGTCTTTTATTAGCTTTAAACGAATATTCCATGGCAAATTTTTTACTCGTTTCCTTTATACAACCCACAGAAAGTAATAAGGCTATCATAACTCTCTTTTTATGATAAATTTTGAGTCAGCCATGTTCATGCTTGATCCATCAATAATAAATTAGAAAGTTTGTTTCTTATATTAATAAAAACGGAACGTATGAATCTACCAACTAATTTCTAAGGAAACTTTTCTGCACTGAGAAGAGGATTGGATAACAAATAAACTTGCAATGACCTAGCATCATCAAGACTGTCACGTATTCAACAGAATATTATGCAAAATTAAAGATTTTGTAATTATTACTTAGAGGGATTCTTTTGTAAGTTTTACATAACCTTTAATAAAATTAACACTTCAAGAAAATATTGTCTGTATTGTTCAATTACTATTTAAAAATTGCATTTTTTAATCCTCTCTTAAAGAGTAAGATGTTTTTTAACATTTACTATGTGAAAAGTGATTAGAAAAAAAATCGGAACTATGCACGTCATTTTTTTGGAAAAAACAACATGCGTACACGATCAATAGAAAAGAAGAAAAATACAATTATAATTATAGTGCATGAAATGTTAGTATCTAATTTCTCATCAATACTACTTCTGAGAATAAAAAAATTGCAGATATATTCCTCTCTTTTGCATCTCAATAAAACCTCCATGACTTTTCATTAACCATAATGACATAAAAAATATATTCTATGAAAATGGTATTTCCTATCACTGCATAAATACCACAAGATACAAATAAAACTTCATGAGAAATACATTGTATTTAAGTGCAAAGAACGATTCGCAATGTTAGAGGCATTTCGTTTAATCTTTTAGTCAATCCGATACGAATCTGTCCATTAACTGTTTAATCAACTCCCTTACCCCTAAAATCTATAACTTTCTTTAAATTGAACATTTTGTGAAATTATCTTTGTTTAATTGCGAAAAAGTCAGAATGTCTTTGATAAGCTTGGTGTTATGGACCAGGTCCGTGCGCTAAAGATAACAGATAAAGAAACTTGGCAAGGCTTCTATTCTAGATTGAAATGAGATAGCCTTATTAATATGAATTCTGTTTTGTTATCAAAACTTTTAAATGCTGCTAAATCAATAAAATATCGTGGGTGTCCATTACTTGCTTATGATATGAATATCATTTTTTTTTCATTTGTAATGTGAACTTAATTGTAATATCATGTTGATAAGATATAATCTGTCTGTCCGAATCCTAGACATCTTGTTCTCAAAATTGTGTCTTAGAAATCTTCCAAAAATGATCAAAACTTTCTCTTTATTAACAATTTTAATAATGGGAATGAAAAGATAGCAATATATGTATGGAGCCCTACAGAAGGTGGAAGACCAAGACTATCACAGATACTGTAAGGCCAATGGAAGAAGAAAGGGGCTGAATGATAATTCAAGAGAATTACAATTGAAGAAAAATAGACTTCCTCAAGTATCTATGTTGTTTTTTAATGTTTTTATTTTTTATTTTTGGCAAATTTTACCTTAATTCCTGCTCTCTATCATTCGTAAAGTGATGTGTCATCATTTACAGGTATTTAACAAGAGCAATAATTATCAAACATAGATACTTTAGCAAGTCTTAGGACTAATATGTCAAATGACTATGTACCATGACCAACATATTAGTTTATCTAGTTATGCAAGATGTTTGACTTTTTTTGACTAATCAAAGGAACATATTCAAGCCCACATAAATCAAAGAGCTTGTTTTAATTCTCATTAGTGAATTGAGAACAAATATGTATTTAGCCCACATTCATTTAGCCTGTGTAAGACTGGCAGTGGGTTTCAAAAGAAGAGCCCCAAAGGTGAGGTACATGTTCAGACTGTTACATGTGTGATTGGAATTTAATATTAGTTTAACATTTACTACATTGTAATGCTTCAAAATTCAAAAGGATGCATGAAAAAAATTGAATGTAGTTAAACACAGATATATCAAAATATTAAATAAATTTCTTTAATTCATTAAAAAAACCGATTTCAATATCTGAAACATAAAGAATATAAATTTTGATTTGCCAAAAAAAAAACCCCACAAAAATGCATACAACGGTTCAAGAACAAAAGCACAAAAATGAATATGAATATAAAATAGTAGCAATTCTGGCCAACTAGTTTTAGATTTAGGCATTTGATTTAATTTGTCTTACAATCTATTAATTAACTAAACTTTAATAGTTAATAAAAGTTCATTTTCATTTTAGCATACCGACATTGTAGAGAATAAAATTGTTTTGTAAACACTAAAGCATTTGTAAATAATATATCCAAATATATTCCAGAAAGTGTACACCTGCATGATTTAATGGCTATGACAGATGCATGGATGTCTGTGTAAGTCATTTTGAAATCTTATGACTAATAGAACAGTTAGATTTCGAAATTTCAAGTAAATATGTCTATGTTATCTGTTCCAAAAAATTTAAAAACTAACCTCTATCTGTAACTCTCTATGATGGGTATCTCATTATATATATACCACAGGCACCTGACGTTATAATTTTTTCTCATAATAAAAATAAATACCCTATACCTAATAATACACTTTATTACGTATAGGGTATTCATTTTTATTATGAGAAAAATTTATAACATCAGGTGTCTGTGATATAAACAATCAATTATCAAAATCCATCTTATTTGTATAGTTTAATTGTTAAAATGGCTCTCCTTCAGAAATAATCAAAAGTTTTACTTTTAGAAAAAGTTGTGATTTAAGTTCACAATCTGTTAGCAGAAACCTTTTATAACAGGTGCTCTCTATCTCAGACTCTCTATGATTATGTGTATAGTATATAAAACAATCATTGTTATCAAACTCTGTCATTTGTAGAGCTTGATTGGAAATAACCTGTAAATAAACACTACTATACTCTGTCCCAAGATATCCTCGATTAACATTTTGCTTAATTACTCGATATTCATAAATACCTCAGGGTTCAAACGATGTTCATTCAAAAGTATGAAAATTTTCCAAGATTTTTCCGTTGAAACACCCCCTTTAGTTTATCAGGTTTCAATACACGGCTAAAAACTTTGAGGTCTGCTGGGATTTTGTATTGCAGCAGACCCGGATAATAATGTTGAAAAATTGCGCGAGGTATTCCAAGTAACTTCCGAATGAAGAAAAGATGTAAATACTCCCCATTATAAATCTCCGTAGGAAATCTGTTTTCGTTCCTGTGAATTTTTCTCAAGTAAAAACTGATAATGTGTCAATAAAGATATCTTGGAACTTTTCCCTTTCATCAATTTCAATTGCACTTCTTTCACAGGTATGTGTATTTTCATTAAAAAACAGCCAAATGTGCTGCATAGATATCTTGGGACAGACTATAGTGAGATTTCCTTCTTAAACATGTGAAGGAACCAATCATATTCACGAAAACAAGTACATTTGTAAATTCAGCAGTACAGCAAATATGGTTGGAGATGGGTAATGGTACCTGATGATGTTATTTATTGTTTTCATGATAATTCATGTCAGATATCAAATAAATCTATACACATTGTAATGTTACATCACATCTCTAGTATCTCTATACTCATTGCATTGTGACATCACTTTATTTACCTGCAGCTTCAGCAGAGCAAATGGAAATTTACATCAAGCTTGATAACCAATCAGATCCCCTTTTACAAGCTACACAGATATTAAATATTTTGAAAACGAAATATGACCACATTTTTAATCTCAGTTTTTGGTGGATTTTCCTATTCTGATCTTTGATGTATAGCTGTATATCACAGATTCATGTAGCATAAAATACAGTCTGTTTAAGCTTTCTGCAAAATGACTCATACTATTGTATGGTACTATGTAAAATATGCCATACAATTTTAACTTTGTTCAATATTCCAATCAATGATTTAATTACAAATATTTTCTAGAATGACTATCAAGCAGTAATGTAAATGAATACATCCATGCACATCATGTCCCCTTATCAATAGATAGTTATTTTCCAGTAAACAATGGTAAATTGTGAAACATTATTTACCTTGGCCATTTCCATAAAGAGTTCCTCAATGTTAGTATTTTCTTTAGCACTGGTTTCTATGGCATCAACCATCCCATGATGCTGAGCAAAAGCTTTGGCTTCTGATAAATTCACTTCCCGCAGGTTCTCCAAATCTTTTTTATTACCTAAATTATGAAATTCGTTTGTCTATAAACAAAATATTATTATTAAAATGCAAAATTCAATTTTGATAGAAATAAATCTTTTTCATTCCTGGGTCAGGTATTGTACATGTAGTTTTTTTAATTTAATTTCATGACCTGGATAAAAAATTTTAAGATTCACCAGAAAACTCAAAAACAAAGTTTTCAATTTTCATCATGATGTGTAATATACTTCATAGTAAGGTGGGTACAGCCATAAAAATCAAATTGCAATATATTGGACTCTCATTATTCAGTTCTTTTTCACTTACATCTGACACTTTTAACATTGATGAACATAAGTATACTAAAGTGAAAATTGTTTATTCAACATATATTTAGGAAAGATGTGACTATTATGTGACTTAAGTTTGTTAAATTAATAATACATTGTATACCTGGATATAAAATGATTGTTCTTCATTCGATTCTGAGATGTTAAAATGCTAGCAATTTTAATTTTGGGTTTAAAATTTATGAGACCATATTTAGGGATTTTTAGTAATTCAAGTTAAATATAGTAAAAACCGATATTGGAAAAAAGTATTGCGATACATATGTATATTATTGTTGGGATGAATATTGCAATATATTGATATATCGATAACATTGCACATCCCTACTTCATAGATAGAAATTTACACACTGAAAGACTCTTTAGCAGTTACGGAACTTATCAAGGATCAAGAAAGCAAGTTAAAGAACACTAACTCTTGTAAACTTGTAAGAAATGAAATTATTAATAAGAACTTTACCCAATGCTAAATTACTAATAGATGTACCTGTATATATTGAAACTCATGTAGACAATTGATTTTGTTGTTATTTCAATTTCCTTATATTGTTGGAGTATGAATCAATAAATCATTTCCATTTATTTCTCTGGTTTTATTTATGTGTCGAAATGTTGAATTCTCATCCTGCTCATATATCAGAAGAGGAAATTGAGCAATACATTCACATATGTACTTTTTGTTCAATAATTATGCAGGACACAATACATACAAAATCTTTCATTTGACTAAACGAGTCATGAGTCATCATGATAGTGTAGACACCATGGTGGTCTAATTTTTTTTGCGAGTTTTAATTTTGACATGTCATTACATATTCTATTAAAACAAGGGGAAAACCAAAATCAATGCTATTTTATTCATTTTATACATGTTTCTTATTTCAATTGATTTACAAAAATATTTACCCAGTTCAAATATTAATTTGCTTACAACAGTGTAATTTTGTTGTTTCAAAAATCATTGTACTTTGGAATTTATTCTAATCAGGGATAGAGTGACATTAACTTTTCAATCCAATTGTCCAAATGTAAAAATTGGTAGCCTGATAATTAATGAGAAGGCATCACCATATTCAGTAATTTTGTTTGAATAACTCACAATATGATTCTGTGTCAATTATTCCTATAACTCGGACTGCCATTAAGCAATGAACCCTCATTTACCTTTAATAACATGTTTTATTTAATGTTCAATGGATGCTTCTTCCCTACCAAATTACTAACAGGGAAGTCTACAAAAGTCATTCTAAGTGCGATTATTGCTACCGACATGTATCATGATCAGGATAAGTCATACAAAAAATATATTTATTAATAGATTTATTCTGTACGTAAACAAAGATGAAATTACATCATGACATACAATTTTATCTAAAGAATGAAACAGAACTCATTTATTTCAACTAGTAAGGCAAGTAGAATTTAATTTGATAATTGAATAAACATTTTAATAGGGAATGACTTATCTAAAATCAGTCCTGAGGGTTTCCGAATGCATAGCTAAAAGAGATATGTTTAGGCCTACAAATTAATTTTCACTTAAATAAATATTTAGATATAGTTATATGTATTTCTATGTAATTTTATACTTGCCCTGAATCAGACAAGTAAGTTCGTAGTTTCACTTGCCAAAATGAAATTTGACTTGCACCGGGCAATCAGACAACCATTATTGTCGATCCCTGCCCGTCTATTTTAAATTGGTAAAAAAATTAAACTTTCATAGACTGATACTCAACAAGTAATACAGCATGTTTTAAAGAAGTTAATGAAATAAAAAAAAAACCCAACTACATGTACACCATTGTTAGAGTTTTAGGGTTTTATTCATTGTCACAGGACCCTAGTTTTACATGTATGCTAATCTTAGTACTTCATAATTTTATAGTAAAACCACACATTAAAGGGACATGATCATATGAAATTTGAGAGGCAGTCATAGAGTTATAAGCAAGATACAGGGCTCACAATTCTTTGTCATGCAAACAAGGCTCGTGCCCTGTTTTTGTTTACATAGTTTCAATATACCAGTAAAAAATCTATTTCAAGCTGATTTGTCTATCTTCTTATTCATTTTAAGCATAAATAAACAGTTCCTAACGTTTAACACATTCATTTTAGGTCTAAAAGGGGATTTTTCACTTCAACATTCAAAATGTAAACAAAAGCTTTGCTTACATAGCAAAATACTGTAAGCTCTGTTACTCGCTTATAATTCAATGAACGACACTCAAATTTTGGTTGCCTATTAAAAATGCCTTACTGAAGCATTGTAAACATTTAAATAGGAAAATTAATTTTTTTGGCCAAAATCGTGACCATGCCCCTTTAAATCTAGTGCTGAACAAGGCATTTAGAACTACACTAGTATTTGTAGTTCAAGTGCTTTTAGAATCTCAAAGTGGACAAATATACTGTAAACGTATCATACTTGGCGTGTACGATATTTGGCAGAATATGATTTTTCAAAAACTTAGCCTGGATTTGATTTTGAGCATTTCTGAAGTACCTATTTATCTACTTATATATTTTACATTTGGCGATGTACTTGATTTAGCTGACGCCATTTTCCGCCAAAAACGCTAAATAGAATACACAGCCAAATGTAATACGTTAACAGTATACCAGTATTAAATAAACATGATAGGATGAACATTCATTTGTCATATCAAGTGCCACATGATAAGATCCTTAAAGCATTGAGTAGAGGAAGTACTGCAAGTGGTTTTCACTTTACAGAAGAGTACTTACCTATTATACACTGCACAATGTTTGGCCCCGCATATCTTTTTACATCTTCAATCCATCGAGGTACACTTTCAAAGGACCCCTTTTTGGTGATGTCATAAGCAATGATGACACCGTTGGCACTACGGTAGTAGCTCTGGGTGATGGTTCGAAACCTCTCTTGACCAGCAGTATCCCAGATCTGGAGCTGAAACATGTACATGTATTTATAAACATGCTAAAGATAAATAGATAAAGACATCATAAATTTTCTAGCATTAGTCTATGTTACTCATTTGGCTTCTTAAAACTTGTTTTCCAAGAGATTTAACTGCAGATCTGTATCTCATGGAGAAAATTTGGGTTCAATAATTATCTGAGCTACAGTTTCTCACATTCCCAAATTTTGCAATCTAAGGTATACAAAAATTTGCACAAGTGTTGGAATGATCAACTAAGTTCCTTACTCTTAGTGTGCAAAAAAGGGAACTCTCAATCTACTGAATTTAACATACTTCACTTTCCGAGGTCTGTGTTTAAGAGAAAGTCTAAGGCAATTAAGTTTATTGACAGCAAATGTTTTCAAATGTTTGAATGATTTGTTGGTAGTACATTCTACAAGTATTTTCACAGAATGTACAGGGTGATCCATAAATTCTGATACCATTTTAAAACATCATAAAATTCTTACCCGATGAGATAAACTTTTAAATAAGGCATTGAGAAAATCAACAAAAAGTGGGATAGACTATAGGAAATGAGGTGAGTCCAAACCTAGTGTGTTTTTGTGCTCTGTAAATAGCAAGTTTTTAGTATGTGAGGAATTGTAGCTCTACTAAATGTCAGTCCGAATTTTTCCTTAGTGCAACAAATCTGCAGATGCAATGTGCAAGAGATTTAACACAACATTCCCTGCAAAATGAAAGTACATGCATCTCTCTCTTCCTCCCCCCCCCCCCCCCCCCCCAAAGGCCCTTATCTCTTATACATAAAATCTTGCTTATCTTAACATGTGTTAGTTTTTTTGGCTGAACTACTGGTTGGTACCTTTATGAGCTTCCCGTCAATCTGTAACGTCTTCATGGTAAAGTCCACCCCAATGGTCGATCCATGTTTCTCGACGTATGTTCCAGACTTGAACCTCTGTACAACGCACGTCTTTCCTACTCCCGCGTCCCCAATTAACACAATCTTAAAAAGATAGTCAAAGGTGTCGTCTGAGTCTGTTCCTGGATACGGTCCCATCTAGTCAGCTGATGTGTGTCAATGAGATCATCTGTGTCGTGTTTTTGTTGTGAAAACGTAAAACGGAAGTGGTTTGAGTATAGAAGTGTCAGTCAACTCGTGCAAAGACTATTTCGTTCTACAAACGGTCTCCAGTCGTACTTAGTTGAATCAACTTATTTGAATCCACACTTTCCAAAAGTTATGTTCGCCTTCGATGAAAACCCATTATAGTAGGATCACCAAGTATTAGCCTTCGTAATATTAGGGTTTTTTCTAACTTTTTCAAAGACATTAAAAATTCCCCTCCACCTTCCTTTGTATGAGTTCACAGGAGTCGGCGACTTTATCAATTTGTTGTAAATAAATGAGAAACAAGCAAAATACTACCAGTGAGCTTCGCGAGCACCAAACCAAAGTAAAACAAAAAGTCTTTATTTAAATTTAAACCTTCCTAACTGAGGCTTTTGTATTAGTCCTGGGGCCAGATCTGTGAGCTAAATAAAATTTCATTGTTGAATAAATAACACAGGTCAATATTAATATAATAAGTAAAAAAAAGTTAGTACCACAATCAAAGAACTACAAACAAACAAATATTTAAAAATACATTTAATTGTACGATTGATTTTAAAAAATACAAATAAACACAGGATACAGTTTTTGTGATCCAAGCGTGTTTTCACCGAGAAAAAAATGAAAATAAATAAAATGATTATGGCCTTTCTACTCTGAAGTTGACATGTATCTATTGTTATTTTCTAATATACAATACCATCATTGATTATTTTTATTTTAAAACCACTTTTGACAAAAAATCAATTTCATCCAATGGTAGCAATGCAGATACACATCAACGTGATGACGAACAAATCATAGGCGTGGTCAATAACAAATCCAAGCAATGGACGTGCAGAAAACATGCAATGGGCCACGTCAATCAAGATCACTACCATGGAGATCAACACGCCCCTCGCAATTGCATCGACACAAGATCCAGCTTTTAACAATGGCCTGTGGGAAAAAAACCTCAAAAAATTATAATTATTATTTAATATTTTATAACTCTGTTAAATTTTTTAAATCACTGGACTTAGTTTTTATTCACATACGCATTAATAATGTTTATCGACGATGGTTTAGATTTTTTTTTTTTTTTGCCATGCTTATCAATATATTTACAAAACATAATATATACACTTAATATATAACGTTTTTAATACAAATTGAATAATCAGTATGGTTGATTAACAGTTTCAGTGCAATTAAGATGGGTTGTCTGGATAAATCATTGACAAGCTATTCCTTTTTCAAACTAATTAACACATCTTATTTTTAAAAACTTCTATGCATATTTTATAAACATAGTCATAAAGCCGCATCGATTACAAAAGTTGAAAAAAATAACATTGAAGGTTTCTATTTTACAAATAAAATGCATATCTTTTTGGTATTTATCGACTTTAAGGAATCGTCTCACGCACGTTCCTATTACTAAAACCATGATAATTGCCAGTTTAAAGAACAAATTAGTATTTTTTTTAACAGAATGCAAAATTCGTGTATTCTGAAACTATAGTTTAAAAAAACAAAACAAATTGCGTGTTTTATACATAAAAAGGGTGTTTTTAAAGACACTGGTACAACCTCCGGTCTTTTTGATAGAAATTATTAGGGGCCATAGCGATATTTGCTGGGTTGTATTAATGAATGGCTTCTTTGCAAATATAGGTATGGATACGTCCAAATATACAGGTTCAATTAGAAATTACACTACAATGTAAGAACAATGAACTGTATAGGACTACATGTAATTACACATTGCATGTCATATACCTACCCCAGTGCAAAATTAATCAAGAAGCCCAGAAGAGCGTACGAGGCCATGGCTACCGGCATCGCCTTTGAGCAGTTATTGGCGGTGCGAACCTCTTCCTCCGTCTTTCCTGGGTATGTGACCCTCATCCAGGTGTTACCCAGCACCCTGGGGGAGTACCATAATGCCCCCAGCACCTGGGAGGACACGATGCCCACAACGGCTCCGAGGACCATGGTCAACTATAGACTCAACCACAATAAATGGAGTAAGTTAAACGGTAGTTTGTGTCACAAGTTGTGGTTTTAAACAGCGTCACTTTACTACTTCAAGCGTTATGAACCCGATGACTATAGGATCCCTCAATGAAGATGATGAAAAGTTATAACCTGGAAAAATGTGTTTTTAGGTAGAGATCTTAATAATTTCTGTTATATGCATGATAAATTGTAATGATAAGTTAAGGAAGTGGGATTAATTGTCCATCCACATTTTAAAAACCTCTTGCACATTGACTCAGTGTAGTAGAAAAATTCGAATAATTTACATACAGGAAATGGACCACTTCCCATACATTGACCTATTTCGATAAAATTTTCGCGCGCTTTCCCTCCATAGTTGTCAATATATCGCTATTTACGCTGTTTTCCAAACTGAACAATATAATTCGTTACTCCTCTAAACTCCACATTTCAGCAGTCCAGTGAGCAATATAACATATAAAGATGAATATTTGTTACCTGTTTGTTTGGGGAGAGCGATTGCCGAGACCCTTTCTAGATCTAACACACCGCTGTCAGTGTAAACACAACGCCCGTATCAGACCCCGCTGATAACAAGTGTGCCACGGGGCGGAACTCCGGGGAAGGGGAGGCGGATCTACTAGAGGGCCCGGGTGCATGATAAATTATAATTGTTTTTATTCTGGAATTTTACTGATCATTGTGTGATTAAATTTCCAGGAGGATTTGGAATCCCAAAGCCACAGTTTAGATACATTTATACACATTATTACAACGTAAGAAATCACGACAGATTTTAAGGTGCTGAAGCGTACGTAAGACTAAAGCCTGAAAATTTATAGCTGATCGTTCTGAAGATAGTTACATTCCTATCGAATGAAATAAATAATTGAAAATACGGTATTTCAATACAAATTTATTTCATGTTACTTGGCTGTTAAATGGTGTACATGCAATTATTGAGTTACCGGGAATAACAGATAACATACATTATATCTGTTGTAAGGGCCGATAGCACATGTACCTGGTCATTTAATCTAAGGTTTCCATGGAAACAAATCACTGGTGTAAATGCATGTTTTCAACCATATACAATCAAGAAAAGACGCGGATCCATAACTTTTCCCTATGTAGATCCACCCTTAACACCCCCACCACATTTTAAAAACATTAACCGATATTTACGACTCCAATTTTCCTGAGGTTGGAGACCGAAGAGGGTAAATTTTCTGTGGCTTTTCGCCGTACAGCTTACATCTACTGGTACTACATCATGCTGCACTAATGGGGGTCATGATTTTCCAGGGGTGGTTTGGGGTGGTTCCATGTTTATTTATATATGCTCATAAGTTTACATTTAAGAACCCCCTCCTCCCCACATGAAGAACTAAAATAAACCAACTTTACATATAATGCAATTTATTAAATCACTGAGAGCAAATAAAACCACATGTAAGTTATATAAAAGCAGGTAGGTTTGGCACACTGTATTGACTGGTTAGAACACATTGCACACAATAAAATCCAGTCTATAAATATCAATGACAACAGAAATATCATTCCTAGCTAACACTGTCACAGTCTGTAGTATGAATCTACAATGTCTTTGCATGAAATATGGTCCCTACAATTTTGATTTGCTCAACAAACTAATAATACATGTGTCAATGATGTACATGCTTTAAGTTTTAAATAATCTGATAATAGTTCAGAAAAATTTTCTCGGTTCATTGTGCTAACACAGTCTTAAATGGGTTGTGTTGTACTGAAACAGGTCGAGATCTTTGTGTCTAGTGAGAAATGATCGTGGTTATTAATTCATAATGTAGGTAATAGGTGCATAGGGAGACTAATATTTAAACATTCTGTCATCTAATATAGAATATACAGCATATAGGATATTAATAAATCAGTAAATAAAACAAAACATACATGGGATATCATATATATAAGAGACAAAATTTTATCAACTAATGGCTCAATCAAGAGAAATGGAGAAAAACAGTAAAAAAAAATCAATATTATATACATGGTTTATAATAAGCAAATGAAAAGAGGGCAAAAACAATTATAATACTAAAACAAACCCGTATGTATATATCATATATCACTCTAAATCAAATTTCTACTAACAGTGTGTGATGGAACTGCCTACTCACTTAGATACAGGTGGTCAGGGTTAACTCATCCTTAATCAACTTCCACCATCAATGAAAGTACATTGTATTGATAACAGTTTGTGTAATACATAAACATCTTTTTCTATTGTTATAGTCAAAATATAATTATGAGGTTACTTTACCAAAAAATAATTCATATCATCTTTATAGATGCACATCAAGCAAAAATACATTCATACATTGTGTAGATTTAATATATCAACAAAAATACTGTAAATGAACTTTATAGATTAGATATAATTATATTTTATAGCACCTTTCATCCTGCCCTATGTCTACTAAATTAAGTACATGTACTAAATAAATCTATGATTCAAACAACTATTGGTACATTTTGGCAAAATTAGCTTTCCATATATAGCTAATTATGTGAATCAGTTGAAACAGGTAGAGTGTGCTAAAAATAGATTGCATCAATCATTGTACACGCAAACAGTACCATGATTATAATAGAAAATTAACAAACTGATTAAAAAATAGACAATTCTTAAGCAAGCTTCTGTTAGCTGTAAAAGTGCATATCATTCAATGTCAGAAAGACACATGGGAAGATTCTGAAGTGAACAAAAACTATGTTCAGTGTGTAGTATTCCAAATACATGTACAACAATGCTTTATTTTTAAAAAACCAAAACATAACATCATATATAATTTAGTTTATTCAGTATTATTAGATAATGATTTAATGTTGAGCTAAAAGAATAGATGAATCTCAGTCTTTTAAGCATTCATTAATGGAAACAAAGGACTATACATGGTTTGAGGCTAATATGGCCCCCTTAAATGAACATCGTCATTTTACTGTAATTCTTTGTTTTCTTTGTACTGATATACATTTGAAGTTTATTCATAATTTTCATTTTGAACAAAGTGCCCACAATTTAAAAATATGACATCATAAAATTTACCTTTTCTCGCCATTTTTGGATTTTTAGCATAAAACGGCTTGTTTTCAAGCAGTTTTTCTGCTAGAAAACATTGAGCAATTGCTTGAACAAACAAAATATTTTCACCAAAGATGTATCTATCCAGTACTTATAAGTGACAAAAAGTTTGTTCTTGTTCAAAGCGTCGCTCTATATTTCCCATTTGAAAAAAGATAAGAAAAATGTAAATTTTTCACCGATTTTGATTGAATTATAAAAATAGCATCACTTCTGATGTCATATACTGCCAGTGAGTGCAAATAAATCAAATAAATAGGTGAAAATTATATTTAATGTACCTGAAACACTTTAAAAAATGGCGAATTATGGGGGCCAAATTTGACTAATATCATATATACATGAGTCCTTTGGTACAGCAAAGTATGATTGAGTATCATATGGCAGTGTGTTGTATTGTACATAATACCAGTATATGTATGCGTACAGTAACTTCTTAAATACTCTATTCCTCCATGTTTGATTATTCTTAGACTAGTGGATTTAGCATATGACTGTATATATTGCCATGTTTTTCTTACTTTGAAAAAATTCACATTAATTGATGCTTAACAAATAATGATGAAACCATTTGAACAGATTGAACCACTACATACTGTAACAGATTCTAAGCATAATTATCTGGTACACACAACAGAGAGAAATTAATAAATTCTCTAAAGTGTTAGTCACTCCTTAAAAGATCACAACAAATTACGACAACATTAATAATCAGTAGAACAACAGGATTAGTTAGAAACCTTACTAACGTGGATATATATTGGTGACAACCTCCAAGTGCTGTTTAAGGCACTTATTGTAAAGAATTGCATATTCTACATGTAGTTTTTATAAAATCACAGTTCAGTTCTATTTTCCAAGAGACATACCAGGCATATTTCATTTCCATCATAGCTTGACACAAGACAATATATTAATATGGGGTTTAATGGCAAACTAATGACTAAATAACTCATACCATTTCATTGCATTGTACAATATATATGAACAAGTTCAGTAAATGAACAATATTTGATAATAAAGTATGAAACTTTGAACACATATCTTGACTTTGATAATCAACCCTCATATGATTTCATAACCTTTAACAGAAATTCATCCAAAAAACAAATGTTGAGAGCTAAATATCTAAAATACACATCTTGTAACTGTTGGACATATCATTCAGTGCAATGTTAACAGACACTATACATGTATGTATAGTTGAACACACTGGTCTTAATTGCATATCAAAGCATTAACAAACTATATGTATCAATATATAATCTGTACTTGTAGTGCATTTGAAAATCTTGATGTTAGTATTTCTTCTTAATGCCGTAATAAGAAAATTATTCTGCAGAGGAAAAATATAATAGAAAAGAATACCATCATGCATAGTTAGAATACTGTTGATGAAAGAATAAATATTGGAATATAAACATGTCATATATTTAGGTCCTCACTACACCTCGACTTAAACTTTTTAAGACACTACGTCACAAGAGGACGATTTAAATATTTTGATAAATTTTTGATAAATTGCTTGTATCAATCGATTTGGTTGAATATCATCATAGCTTAGAGGTTAAAGTATTGGGCTTGTGAACCGCAGATCATGTTAAAATCCACCTGCCAGTGGGTCTTTTGCTCACAATAACTGAATTAAAATTTTGAAAATACAATTTTTCATCCAAAATTGCACATTTTTTCACCTATTTGACCTACATACTTCTTATTCATCATGCAATCTATCATAGACAAGTAATTTTCTGCTGATTTGAGAAACTATTTCAAGGTGTAGTGAGCCACCTTAATTTTTCGTAATTAACACAAATTTTTTGTCATTGATAATTATACGTGTATCACACAAAAAATAGTTGTAATAATAAAATTACTTTTTTGTCAACATATAGGCAAATGCATTGTTATATAGAAATTTTCAAAAGATCATTGTTACAGTACCAAAAAATAAAGACAAAAAAATGTGTACCGAGTAAAAGTGTAAAAAATTACACAGATATTCTTAAATTTTCATAAATTTTCATTCAGTAGCTACATCTAATTACTATTGAATCATTAGTATTCATAGAAGCTAAATTTTCATGAATTTAAGTTGGTATCCTAGCTTACTAAAGAAATCCTGTAAGAAAAATATATTAAACAAATAATAAATACCTTATCTCTTACTCACTCAAGTGAATCCATGAAATAAAATTCCAACATACCTATAAAGCTTGGCTATCAAGAAATGTTGGCCCCTGTGAATTCTAAAGATTCTCTAGTACACAAATATAATTCTGCTTTCTTAGTACACAACTAAATATAGTACTGTTTGGATGGACGTTGGACTGTGTTTGGACGGGGAGGGAGAGGGGGTGGTCCTCGGAATGGCATTCCTGGGTCATGTGATCGCTCAGTGACCTCAAAGGTCAGTTTGTACATTGGAGGTTGTTCTCTAATTGGAGCCAGTGGATTGTATGGTTCTCCTTGGGAAAACTGCCTTAAATGGAAGCCTTGAGTTGGGCCCCTTTGAGGAGAATAGGAAGTTCCTGGAAGCTCGGTGTATCTGCTAAAATCAAAAGAATAGGACTAGATTGAAATGGGCTGCATCTTTTACATCCATTGAAAATTGTCATACCTATGATGAATTAGACTGCACAAAAACTTTGAGGTATAAATTGAAGAGAATTGTTTGAAAAAAAATTGGATCTCCATCAATCATGGAGCACAGAATTGAGTCATTTCTACATTATTTACAACTGTATATGTGAATACACAAAATACTGAAAGTGTCACCTAGGACTCTTGCAGTCTTATATGCATTTTTGAAATAGCACATAATTATACTAACTAAAGATAATTTTCATAAGTTTCATGTATTGCACCATCCTTAATCTCTGCACTGAAAAAGGATGATCCAGGCTTCAAGTATCTGACTAGAAGATATGACCCCTATACCTGTTGTCAGCTGGAGCATCCCAGCCCTGGCTGCTGTACACAGGGGGCTGGTATTTGGGAGGAGACCTTGTGGTCATTGGGTACCAGTTCTTGGCCTCTGTGCGGTCTCCATTGGATGAGTGGGATGTCCCTGGACCTTTCCGTCCTGTAATCAATAATGCAGTCAGTATTGGAGCTTTGTTGAGTTTGTGTATCAAAGAAGTTTACAAAGTACATGTAGATATATAACAGTCTGAGAATAAACTGTTACATGTACTACAAAACCAGCTGCAGCCTTCAGATTATATTAGGGATCAGAACAAAAAGATTCAATGTGAAAAAGCCCATTAAATTAAAATACCAACAAATAATTACATCATGTTTTCTTTGCTATTGTACAGTAAAATGTATATTTGCATAACAATCAATTCTAAAAATAAAAATCATCTACTGTGGAATCATTAAATTTCGTGGAGGCCAATTTTCGTGGATTGCTCAAGTTTTACAGTTTCGTAGGGACATAATTTTGTGTATTTTCTTATACCTACAAAAGATAATATGACCTTATAACCCTAATTTATTAATTTGATGAGGATGTTAATTCGTGGATGAGAGGTACCCACGAATTCCATGAAAACTGAACCACCACGAAATCTAAATGATTCCACAGTATATGGAAATGAAATCCATATAAAACTTTTAAATTTTAAATGCACACAAATCATCCATTAACACATGAATACTGTTTGGTTTCTATCTATTTTACTCTATATATAGACATGTATAACAGGTTATAGATTTTCATATATATACCAAGAATTCCATATTTGCAGTCGAATGAGTCAATACAATGATAAATTATTGTGAAGTTTTCCCTACATGTGCATAGTTGGATATTTTACCTGTACAATCATTAGACAGTTTTACCTGAGCCTGATGATTTGAAGCTGTTCTGATGAGACAGTGGAGTTGTAGACCTTTGGTAGCTCTCCCGTGGGGTTTGTCGTTTCCAGCAGCAATAAACAAGCCAAAAAATGACGAACAGGAAGCAGATAGTGCTGACCAGGGAGCCAGCTATGATGATGGTGTCACGGTCACGCTTCTCTTTACGCAGGTAATGGTCCAGGTATGCATCTCCAGGTACTACAAACACGTCATATAATACAACCTTAAGGGTCTGAGGTTATGCAAATGAAATCAAGTTGTTCGGAGTTGAATTTGAATAATACTTAATTTCTTTTTATGACATCTAACTACGCAAACTCCCTAAGCATTTCTTTGCTTTGAGAAAGCTCAGGATTTGTTGGAATAACTCTATTGGTGAATGCATGGAACAACTATGTGTTCGGAGTTGAATTTGAATAATACTTAATTTCTTTTTATGACATCTAAATACGCAAACTCCCTAAGCATTTCTTTGCTTTGAGAAAGCTCAGGATTTGTTGGAATAACTCTATTGGTGAATGCATGGAACAACTATGTGTTCGGAGTTGAATTTGAATAATAATTTCTTTTTATGACATCTAAATACGCAAACTCCCTAAGCATTTCTTTGCTTTGAGAAAGCTCAGGATTTGTTGGAATAACTCTATTGGTGAATGCATGGAACAACTATGTGTTCGGAGTTGAATTTGAATAATAATTTCTTTTTATGACATCTAAATACGCAAACTCCCTAAGCATTTCTTTGCTTTGAGAAAGCTCAGGATTTGTTGGAATAACTCTATTGGTGAATGCATGGAACAACTATGTGTTCGGAGTTGAATTTGAATAATAATTTCTTTTTATGACATCTAAATACGCAAACTCCCTAAGCATTTCTTTGCTTTGAGAAAGCTCAGGATTTGTTGGAATAACTCTATTGGTGAATGCATGGAACAACTATGTGTTCGGAGTTGAATTTGAATAATAATTTCTTTTTATGACATCTAAATACGCAAACTCCCTAAGCATTTCTTTGCTTTGAGAAAGCTCAGGATTTGTTGGAATAACTCTATTGGTGAATGCATGGAACAACTATGTGTTCGGAGTTGAATTTGAATAATAATTTCTTTTTATGACATCTAAATACGCAAACTCCCTAAGCATTTCTTTGCTTTGAGAAAGCTCAGGATTTGTTGGAATAACTCTATTGGTGAATGCATGGAACAACTATGTGGTGACTGAGATATCGGACAACAGGTGTCCGAGAAATCAATGTTTGTGGTGACTGAGATATCAGACAATGTCTGTGATGACTGAGATATCAATGTATGTGGTGACTGAGATATCATACAAAGTCTATGATGACTGAGATATCATCCAAAGTCTGTGGTGACTGAGATATCATACAAAGTCTGTAGTGACTGAGATTTCATACGAAGTCTTAGGTGACTGAGATATCAGACAATGTCTGAGGTGAATGAGATATAAAACAATGTCTGAAATGACTGAGATATCGGACAAAGTGTGTGGTGACTGAGTAATCAGACAATTCTGTAGTGACTGAAATGTCAGATATTGTCTGTAGTGACTGAGATATCAGACAAAGTCGGTGGTGACTGAGATATCATACAATGTCTGTGGGTCTGAGATATCCGACAAAGTCTGTGGTGACTGATATATCAGACAATGTCTGAGGTGACTGAGCTACAGAAATTGTCTGTGGTGACTGAGATATCAAACAAAGTCTGTGGTGACTGAGTAATAAAAGTCTGTGGTGACTGAGTTATCAGACAAAGTCTGTGGTGGCTGAGAAATCAGACAATGTCTCAGGTGACTGAGATATCAGACAAGGTCAGTGGTGACTGAGATATCATACAATGTCTGTGGATCTGAGATATCCGACAAAGTCTGTGGTGACTGATATATCAGACAATGTCTGAGGTGACTGAGCTACAGAAATTGTCTGTGGTGACTGAGATATCAAACAAAGTCTGTGGTGACTGAGTAATAAAAGTCTGTGGTGACTGAGTTATCAGACAAAGTCTGTGGTGGCTGAGAAATCAGACAATGTCTCAGGTGACTGAGATATCAGACAAAGTCTGTGATGACTGAGATATAAGACAAAATCTCTGGTGACTGAGTTATCAGACAAAGTCTGTGGTGACTGAGATTTCAGATAATGTCTATGGTGACTGAGTTATCAGACAATGTCTGTAGGACTGAGATATTAGATAATGTCTGTGGTGACTGAGTTATCAGACAAATTCTGTTGGATTGAGATATCAGACAATATCTGGGGGACTGAGATATCAGACAATATCTGTGGGACTGAGATATCAGATAATGTCTGTGGTGACTGCATTATCAGACAAATCCTGTTCGATTGAGATATCAGACAATATCTTTGGGACTGAGATATCAGACAATGTCTGTGGTGACTGAGCTATCAGACAAAGTCTGGTGACAATGTCTGAGGTGACTGAGATATTAGACAATGTTTGTTGTGACTGAGATATCAGATATCTATGAAAGATGATATATCTGGCAATATGTATGTTGACTAGGCCACCAGATAGTTCATACCTGTACTTGCAGGCTGATGACAGTAAGGCTTAATCTCCAAAGTAAGGTCATACCCATCTCCTCCACGTCTGTCGTAACTATCCAACTCGCGCAATTCAACAGTTACCTCCATGTGGCTGGAGCACCATAAAGAGGGCGGATAACTCTTGCAGTTGAAGGTCTGTAAATAAAATGACAATTTCACAGAGTGTGTGACTTATAAACTTTCAGTTAAGAAAACAATTGTACAAGAACTTGATGTTGTAGTTTTGAGTCATTATACAATCTTTCAGTTCCAATTTCAATATTTTCATTTATGTTTACAAACCCTAGGTTTGGGGTCCCCTATTCCATCATAGTAAGTCATTTTAAAATCACAACTAGTCATGGATGCATTGATGAGTTTGATACAGAGAGAATAGCATTGTTGATCCGGTGAATTGGCACTCCATTCCGATTCAGCAAACGTCATGTTGCAATGTCTGGCGGGAAGTGGCCCTTTGGCTCTCACCAAGTAGTGACTCTCTGCCTGATAATGGTGGGGACGCCGACAGCTCCTTCTGTGAGTGAACACTTGGGGAAGAAAAAAAGCAAATATAAAAATAGTGTAAGTTCCTATTGTAATTAAACTAATTAAATCAGTTGAATTTAATGAAATCATTCATTGCATGCATGTACATGATGAAATTGACTTATTAAATTTAATCTATGTAAAATTCATCCAGAGACTTTTATTGAATAATGTAAGGATACTAACATTGTTTGTCAAGTAATATCTATTTTACTCTCTCTCTCTCTCTCTCTCTCTCTCTCTCTCTCTCTCTCTCTCAGTGAGACTACTATGAAAATTGAATTGAAATCAGATTTATTAGCGAGCACAGCGAGCGGCGCAAAGGGCCGCTCGCGTAGCAAGCTCCATAGACAATGTGTACAAACGGAGGAAATTCGAATTGAAATCTGCAAATCTTCAAAGAAATTTTTGTGGACCTGCGTGAAAAAGTTCTACAGATCCCAATAATCCTTTGTGGTGCATAGCAACATGGTGGAACAGGAAGCGTTTCTAAGGAAAATTCTTCCCTCTTAATCGCAAACATCTTTTTCATTTAACAATAAAAAATCCTTTAAGTAAGCAACACATATGCTTACATAAAAAAACTGTACATATCTGAACTTTTGCTAACATATGACGTCATTTCCTCCCCCAAATTTATCTGACAATTTATGAGAATTGCCGAGAGCAAAAGATTAAGTATGACGTCACAGTGATCTTGCGCTATAATTTCCCGCAATAAATTTTGAGGTGGATCAATCATCTGTACTGGGTGTAACATGTAGTAAGTACTCGCTATCAGTGTTAACGGCGACTCTTCAGCTGATTAGTTTTGTTTTGATATTTTTTTTTTTTGCTTAGTAAAATACACATGCAAGTTCCATGCTTATTTACTGTCATATTGATCCAACCGTATATGAATACGTTAGGTAGTGACAAAAAATTATTTCAAAAAAAAGAAAAGACTAATTATTATAAGAACTACATGCAGCAATGTCATTTGTAATAAATAAATTTTAAAAAAATTAAACAGTAAAAATATCTATTTGTAAGTTGCATACGGTCAAACCTTTAAATAATATATATTGGGATATTGCACACATAAAAGGGGAAGGGCACATGTCTACAACGCATATATAGCATACAAAAATAAAAAAATAAAATCAAAATTGATGTAACAGAGGAGATTAATTAAAACTCAGATAACAACAATGAACAACATGAGGTATAACACAGACAAGCAATTTATTGTTTACTGATTTTATTGATCATTATTAAAAAGTAAAGGAATGATAATACATGATTGTATTTGCATAAAAAAACAAACGGCTTTGTATAAATTTATCAAAATATTTTAATAAGCCTGTTTTACATTAATTCATGCTCAGTGGTAGTTTGTTTAATTATGTATATGGGATATATATTTTAAACTTTGGGTTCCTTGCAGGTGGTAAAAGTTTTAGAAAGAAAGCCAAAGCTTTAGGTTGGGGCAAGTCCACGGGTTGCATTTGACAATGATGAGAGATGTGTACTACTAGTTCCTACTGCACTCGCCCCAACGGTCACACCGTAAAACATATTAGCAATTAATTAATTTGTCAACACAGACAACATAATTTCATAGTTCAACTGTTTAAATTTCAATCCATTTTTATAAATTTGTTTACTTACTTATCTGCTGGGTCTGTCCGGAGCAGCTGACAGGGAGGAGAGTAAGAACAATCAGGTAGAGGACCGTCATTCTGGAGACACATGGGTTAAAACAAGTACCATCTATAACAAACTCTCAGGACCCATAGCTGAAAGTCATGACGTCAAAAGAAGAAAATGTTTCAAATGTTTTTATTTGAATCCATGGGCTTACGATGAGTCAAGAGAGGCTAGGCCTATAATACATCGGACCGCCCGCTGTAAAGAAATGGACAGCCGATATAGACTTATTCATTTATATACCAAATCATTAACGAATTTATCTCATACAAATCCAACACATCAATAATCATTTACTGTATAAAAAAGACTGAATATACCTTTCTTGCCTTATATGCTGCCCCACAAAAACGATGCATAAAATTTCTTAACTTTCACTCAGCATCATCAACAGATCGATGCGCCATCTACATTCCGGAAAAAGTTTTAATAATTGAAATAAAACACTATTAATTTTGATCTTATTATTGTATAAATATTTCTTTATTCTTTAATTATTATTTTTCACAGCTTTTCGATTTTCTGAACTTTTTTTTCATTAAACTTTTTAAACTGGTACCCCGATTACAGAAACCTATTTTCACTTTAGCATAATCTACTTTCACATTCTGAAACGGCATGTTACTCTGTGAAATCGTCATTTAACAGTCTACCGTCAAGAATGTCCATCAACTGGTGTAGACATGTACCTCATCTTTCAAAGACTTTAAAGGAATCACAGTTATTCCAAAGGTAAGGATATAACGACGTATTGATAATTTCCAACCTGGCAAGGATCGCGGGCACTGGAAGTTATTGTAAATACATGTAAACTGTATGTGCGTGAATACATGGTATAAAAGTACATGCGTATACAACATATTTACAACAAGAAAACATATTGACGCAAGCGTCAAATGGGCTGCAAAAAATATAATTGTTGTATGAATCATCATTGGTTGTTTACATAAAAAGCACACCACAAAGAAGAAAATCACGAGTTGGTTGTACTAATTTTTATGGTAAATTTTGATATATTTTCAGTGACACGTTTTGAAGTTTAACGTTTTACTATTATTATTAAGAATGGAGTTCATTACTGTAAGCATTCCTAATGGTAATTGTTTGACCATTGCCATAGTATGAAGTAATGGAGAACACATTGATTTGTACATTATTCTAATACAAAGTTCAACTCATCATTATTCTCTTAGAGATTATGTATTTCAAACCATTTAGATTTTTTTTTTTGGCAAGGATTGCGATGTGGCCAGCATGATCACCTTACACAATGATACTCATGAAAAACGAGTACATGTAATGTTAATAAAACTGGTATTATTTGATCATGGAGACATTATTTAATTATAGGTTATTTGTCAATAGATTTACAGTTAAACTTCGATATCTCAAACACTGATATCTCGAATACAATGGATATTTCGAAGTGATTTATAAGTCCCAGCACTTATTTTTTAAGTATTTTACTCTCGATATCTCGAATACTCGGATATCTCGAAGTTATTAAACAGTCCCATCTACACTCTGTCCTGAGTTTTTGCTTCCACCACTTTTCGCTTGATATTTGGATAATCATATTAAATACCTTGTGCTCAAACTACGTTCATTCACTAATATGAAAAATGTCCAGATTATCTGTTTTGAAATGCCCCCTCTACCGCTACCATTGAAAAATTGTGCGAGGTATTCTGAGTAGTTCCGAATGGAGAAAAGATGTAATTTAAACATTTCCCATTATAAATCTCCGTAAGAAATCTTTTTTCGTTCCTGTGAACTTTTAATTATGAGTGAAAAATGAAAATGTATCAATGAAGATATCTTGGAATTTTCCTCCTTATCGATTTCAACTGTATTTCTTTCACAGGTATGTGTACCGGTACATGTATTTTTATTAAAAATTATGAAAAAGTGATGGAAGCAAAAACTCGGGACAGAGTATAGGTCGAGATAACGGAGTTTGACTGTGTATTGCTCGATTGCAAGTACCGTAAAACGGTAAATATAATACGCACTTTTTTTCCAGGATTTCTTACCGTGAGAAAGGGGTGCGTATTATACATCCCTATAGGATTTTGACATATTTTTTCCCTAGGTGAAGCACGGGGTATCATACTGGCGTATTATCTATGCTAACCACAGACAGAATTAACCGATACCCCTCTGTACATCGTAATATTACTTCATTATCACATATATATTAATAAATCCTTGTTATAGCATGTTATTAAAGAAAATGTATACTTAAAGTCTGTTTATCAATAAACTGTTTCAAAATGGCCTTTAAAAATGAATTTGAACTGCCTATTCTTTTTCTCCGTGTACGCCGCCATTACAGCTGTTAATTATAGAATGTGGACTTGGGTGGCCATGTGCTATTTGTAACCGATCTTTGAAAACAGCTTAAACATCATTTGGCTCATTTTTAACCATTTTCATGTAATGATAATTGATTTATTGCAAATAATTATGACTATAAATAATTCTATAACCTATTCCGTTAATAGAAGCCATTGTTGTGCTCCCCACCGGACCGCTAACGCTTGACACCTTGGTTATCTCAGACACTCCCCTTAGGCTATGTGTACTATACACAACACAACTATATGTGCACATATTTTATGATGTTCCAGGCCTCTAATTGATCACTTTGATCGGCATCATTTAAGAATTTAATTAGGTCCGTTATCTCCTATACCCGTACACCGTTTTTCACTACACTGGGGTTATGTGATGACAAAACAATTATATAACGCTTGTTAAAAGTAGTTGATTTTATTTACAGTAGACTATTTAATTCTAGGTCTATTTAAAACATTGATTATGAAATAAAGATATTACTGCGATGTATTAGTTACAATAAATCCGTATCTAAAAATTTACTGGTTTTCTTATTTCCGGTAGTGTATTTCCGCGATGAAATTGAGTATAACTGCTTTGTTAATATACTCAGCATTACCGTTTGGTCAATTTTTTTGATGCGTATTATACATCCGAACTAGCTTTTTTTCACCACTTTCAGGCCCAAAGTGGGGGGTGCGTATTGTACACTACTGCGTATTATATTCACCGGATTACGGGTAGGTAAATTAAAAATTGAATTTATGATTTTACAAATGCATATGAATTTACACGATAAAATGCTAATCTTGCTTCATGAAAAATCTCTGAATAATTTCAAGTTTTCAACTAAGATAAGCACCCAAAAACTTATTTGCAGCGCATTGCACGTAATAGGATATACCGTAGTCGAACAATCTATAGCCCATGTGAAAAATGCCATGTTCCAGGTTCATGCAGGTACCTTTAAACATTAAACAGTTAAGGTATTTAGTGTATAATGAAGGGATATTGTACAATATTGAATCGTTTTGAATTTATATTTAGCTAAATATGTATTGCTAAATAACCGTAAAAGTGAAATGATATCGAACCAAATTCACATGAGTGACAACATATAAGAAGCTGGCCATTTTGCATCTTAAACTTTTTTAGGTCACCTGAGTCTCTCAGGTGACCTATTGCAATTGGTCTTTGTCCAGCGTCTTGTGGTTTGCATTAAAAATTTTACATTTTTAACTTCTTCTTGAAAACTAAAATGTCAATTGTTACCATATTTGGTGTGAAGCATCTCTATAGTAAGAGGAATAAATTTAAATTGTGAAATTCAAGGCTCTACCACCCCAGGGGTGTCATAGGTGGGGAAAAATATGCAAAAACAGCCAAATTTTTAAAAGTTGTCTTCTCTACCCCCACACATGTAGGGAAAAACTGAATGCATGCCGGTAGTTATGATGTCCATGAAGCCCTTTTCTAAAATTGTGAAATTCATGGCCCCTGGGTCAGGGGTTCAGGCGTTAGGGTAGGGCCAATATGGCCATGTAGTAAAAATGAATTAAATTATAGAAAATTTTCTTCTCTGCTCCCATATATATTTGAGAAAACCTAAATGCATGGTTATGATGTCCATGAAGTCATTTACCTTAATTGTGAAATTCAAGACCTCTGGGACAGGGGTTCAGGCCCTACTGGCTAGGGAGGGGCCAATATAATCATATAGTGAAAATGTATTCAAACTTAGAAAATCTCCTTCTTTACTCCCATATATATGTTTGAGAAAAACCTAATGCATAGTTATGATGTCCAAGAACTCCTCTACCTATATTGTGAAACCCCTGGGTCAGGGGTTCAGGCCTTAGGGCGAGAAATTATGGCCATATAGTAAAAATGTATTAAATCTTAGAAAATCTTCTTCTCTACTCTCATATGTATTTGAGAAAACCTAAATGCATGGTTATGATGTCCATGAATTCCTCTTCCTGAATTGTGAAATTCATGGTCCCTGAGACAGGGGTTCAGGCCCTAGGGTGAGGATAATATGGCCACATAGTAAAAATATATTAAATCCTACAAAATCTTCTCTATTCCCATATATATTTGAGAAAACATAAATACAAATAATCATCAATATGAATTTGATTACAAGTCTAAGCATTGAATGCTTATTTTTGGATGTCGTTGGTCCTGTATAACACACCAAGGCTGTGTAGACTAATTATCATACCGCGCTAATGTGCGATATTCATTATGTCTGCACAGCCTAGGTGTGTTATAGGACCGACAACATCCAAAATTAAGCATTCAATGCTGAATTTAATACCTTAATTAAATGCAAAGCTTTAGGTTTGGATATGTCAGATGCACAAATTAAACTCAGCTGAGATTTGCATGACTAAGCTTGATGAATGACTTTTTATTACCGGTATTCAAAGTTTTATTTACATATTAAAAAAAATTTTTGATCAGTCTGTCTTAAGGACTACCATATTAAGCTGAGTTGATTCTGGGTTGATAACATTGTTGGAACTCACAAGTTTCCAATCCCTTACACTTAAGTAGTGCAATGGATAGAAATTCAGTGGGTTCCTATGGTGGGTAGAGATGCTGTGCTTATGTTTTTTGATTCAGTATGATTTTATAATCCAATTATGCTAGCATATTTTTTTTTTCGTTCAGGAGTCTTGAAGGGCTAAAATGTTTTATGGGAGCTCCAAAGGTTAACAACCATTCCACAACTTTACATGATAGACGACAAATGAGAGAAATAGACATTAAAATGCCTTCAAAGTTTGTGAGGGAAATAGAGAGAAAGGTGTTGAAGGTGAGAACTAACATTCCAGCAGTCAATGAGCATGTGATCGCCTTTATTATGAGAGGGCTTCCAGCTCTATCTTTGAAGACTGGTTGTGGATACAGTGTGAGCACAAAAGAGGACAAAATATGTTTATATGTACATTCAGTTGAAAAAGAAAGGGCTGAAAATGCACTAGGGCCTGTAAGAGAATGGCTTGAAACAACGATAAAAACTGGTGTACATGCACACTCGTTTAAGCGGAAATTGGTAATACCATATGAGAGAAACTCTCCATCTTTCATAATGATTCAAGCCATAGTGGCTAATGGTCATTACAAAATCAAAGCCATAGAAGATAAAACTAATACTCGAATATCATTCTCAGCTCGGGGAGTTAAAACAAAACAAATGACTGTCTATGCACATTCTGAGCATGAAGTAGAAGAAGGTTATACACTTCTTTACCAATTAGTCATGCAAACTTTTGAGCATTTGAGTAATTATTCAAAAGGAAAACTGTTGATTCCAGAGAATTTGCCAAAGGATTTTGATATATTTTCTTTCTTGGAACAAATACCTTTAGTGTTGGATAAAAAGTATGGAGATGACAAACCCATAGTTTCCCTTTGTTGGAATCAGGATAAAATCTCAGAAGAGGAAATTTATGCATATTATGACATCAGATCCAAATGTCAACATTCGGTGGAAGATGTTAAAGGTCTGTTGATTCAGCTGATACAACAAGAAGTAGAGCAGTTCCATAGACAAGCACATGATACGGTTGTATTTCCCCCAAGCAATATTTACATTAAATTTTGTAATGTGATGAACACCTCTGGACTCTATCTGCTTCGTTCTTGGATTGAGAAAGATGAGTCTCTCAAAAACATAAGACTGCATTTTAAAGGAGACGAGGAAAGAAAATTGGAGTCTAAGTTTCAAAAAACACATAGTAAAATTCATGTAAGAGGAGACAGTGAAGCGGACGTACAAAAAGTTGTACAGGAAATCAACAGGTTGATCACGAATTATACAGATGTATTCAGGCATTGATTGAATACAGTGAAGGCATGGATGTATCATGGTGCTGGCAGCCAGAACATTTCGTGGTGCTATACAATATGATAATTTGATACATCATGGTATATGCTCATAGAATGAGTGTATGAAGTCACCAATGTGAACTTTCTTCATACTAAAGTTATTCTACCTGTAAAAATATTATGAGTTGGTCAGAATTAAATCATCTTCCCTAGCCAATGGTTTGATTTACAATCTCCATCTCTGGGAGGATTTAGTAAATGTTTCATGTCATCAGCTATTTGTATTTGATCTAACACAGTGACTAACCCTGCATCCAATCAAAAAGTGTTTTACTTTCGACCAAATGTAAGAATGGTGAATTTGTAAACAAGTACTGGTGGTCTCAACCTTTGGGATTGGAGGAATTATATCAATCTAGTGTATTTTCTTTCAATAATGCAATTCATGTATTACAAGGAGAATAGATTATAACCTGGATTCTCCAGGTTTGGAGATGAGAGAAGCAGATTGTACACCACTGGCTATTGAAGATGATCAGTAATTTCAATATTGACAATTTTTTGTTGACAGCTTGATCAGATGTGAATTTTTTAAATTTACAATTGTATATATATAATACGTACACAGCGAATATAAATGGACATCCACAACAATTGATATTCATGTTTATTTAATTTTATTGTTGAGATGAAGAACATCAAAATTGTATACCTGTCCATTTCACTAAAATACTTAGATAAATATTCACTCAAGTGGCCTATTGCTATAGCTACTCTTTTAATATGTGGAATGCACATCATGTGACTTGTATAATGTCATTGAGTTAATAAACAATTGAACAATTTAGATTCTTGTAAATCTTCACTGAATTTGATGTGAAAGAGACATTCCAATTAAGAATTTCATGACTCAAAACTGATAGGGGCCTTGATTAAGTTGGCAGAGAATCAGACTGATTGCAAGTTTTACTATTCTTCTCTACTGGGCACTTTGTTAGCAGACAAAAAAAACTAGCTTTTTATTAAATTTTAAAGTTTATGGCCCCAGAAGTTCAAAGATATTGTGTGAGAGAAGGCCTCTATTGATTATGTCAGTATTTTGCAAGCAATGTACTACAAGATTGATGCTGGCTCAAAGTGCCTTGAACCTGCTGTGGGCATTGATGTTGTATATGTGTAATATGTGCCCTTAGACATGGCAACAATTTTGTTATTGTCTCTGTCCACCCAGCTGAATTTGAGTTTTTGCTTATTCTTGATATACTTACCTTGCAAGCCAAGTACTCCTTGGTTGTTAAATGAGCAAGAAGTTGATCATCTTTCGCATAGCTGCCATAATTTTGAAATTCATGAGCCTTGGATCAAAGGTTCCCATGATGCTATCTAGTGAAGCTCTAATGGATATGTAATTGGTGAAAATGAATTAATCTAAAACCCCTACTCCGGGCACGTATCAGGCATAAGAGCATTGTTAAAGTAATGGTAATCGAGAGTTTGCAGGTGGCCTGGCCTTCACTAAAATAATGACTCTTGGGCTGATATAGGATGCAATATGAAAGATGCTATGTATTTATCTTTATGTAATATCAAGCACACTCTCATGGACCCTCCCTCTTCATGTAGAGATCTTGAAATCAAATATTTTCAATCGTTTCAGGCTAAAAACAGCCAGGTGACTGTTGAGGCCCACGGGACTTTTGTAGTTTGTTTAAAGATTTTTTTTTTAATCATATTATTTTTATAACAGATTTATTGGTAAAATATATTTTGAGCGTTTACTCTAAAAATAAAGTATTTAATTTATTATTCTTTACATATTCATGCGAACTTTTTACGTACGATATGTTTAAAACCGGTTCCCCGTTTTTAAACTGGTTCTCTGAAATCTGCACTGTCGTGGCATGATCACCAACATCACGCTGTGTTTTGCTTTTTGAAGAAGTAAAAGATTTTTTAATCAGTCGGGCATGACAAGGAGGAACAAAATGGAGTCATTCTTCGCCAAGTCTGTTAAGATTGCCTGTGTTGTGGCTGCCTATTGGTACGTGTACTTTTTTATTCCTCTGTAAATCTGTAAATAAAAAAAAACTCGTTACAGGAACATCATAGTTTTTATCTCCAGTAACCGAAAAATGCATTATAACAAGCAACTTAGCCAGTTAAGAACAACATTTGCAAGTATGTTATATGAAGCAATTTTGGTATGAGAACTGTTGAGTACAACTATCATGGGAGAACTTTATAAACTTGTACCCGGATGCGTCGATGCAAGGAGTCCGGTGCGTGGCAAAAATAGACCCTTTCATAGTAACTGCGGTACTGATCATTTGCAGGGCAAATTGATATATTCTGACGAAGTTTAAGTAGGTAGATAATTTAATGAAGTAAATGAAACAATAGCCCTTATGCCATATTTTATCAAACTATGTCAATTTGCCCTTCAAAAGAGTAGTAGGCCTACAGTATTGCAGTTACTGTGATGGGGTGTATTAAATTCAGATCCTCTGTATTTTTAGTCAGTGCTCTACCTCCTTGCAACTGATCTTCGGGAAAAGTCAGGTTTACAAAAAATGTGTCAAAAATATTATCAGACTCAAATTCCCTTTTAAGCTAGGCAACTTGCCTATTTCTTTTATCTAACGTATATTAACGATAATTTAGTGAATTTTACTTACTTTTTACGATTAATTCAATAACTTGTTAAAGGAAAGATGTAAATATAAACAAGAATGCTTTCTTTGGTGATTCATGAGGGTTATGAACACGATGAAGGTAGTAACATTGCAAAAAATATAGAGATAACCTGCTAATGGGCGTTACATATTATTTCTGCAATATTCCTACTTTCATATCCTGCATGAATCACCAAATAAGTCATTTTATTGTTTAAATGAACTGACGCCTTTACTGAATCTTGGGTCAGTTGTTCAAAATTCATGTTTGGAATTCAGCCCCAACTTTGGTTGCTCATTCCAGTTTAAATCATATTTGTTTTTGTTCCTTATGAAGTGATTCTCCCACAATTTATACAGTTGATGTATTTTTTTTCATATTGTTTCATTTTTTCCTCATCATCCCTGGGAAGCTTGATGCTATGCAAAAAATTGCACATTGATGTAAAGTTCTCATTGACAATCTAACGGAACTCTTTTGTTTTAAAAGGTATATAAAATTGAGTTTTAAATCAAAACAAACACACCAGCTGGATAAACTGTTTGAATGACCTTATATGTGATGGAGAAAAATTAATTGAAGAATGTGAGAAACACAAACATTACAGTTGTAACTGACAAGTGACCAAAATTTGGGCAGAATTTCCAGATGACTTACGTGCATTATAAAGGACTGTCTCAAGATTTAATTAAGCATCAGTCCATATATCAAGTTGAGTCAAATTTCTACTGAATTTAGTGGAACTACAGTTTTTCACATACAAAAAGTTTGAACTTGCTATTTATGGCATACTGATCTTCTGCTACTCTACTACCAACCTTTAAAGCAGAAATCATTTGTCCATATATGCTACGAAATAAATCTAAATAAAAAAATAATAAACTTGCTTCTATTGTTTATGATGTCTTAAATCACTTTCAAAACACCAAGTGTTTGATTTATTATTTTTTTGTCAGATAAATTTTATACATGATAGTGAGTGGTGATAATATTCCTTAAACTGTTTCATTAACAGTGTACATACTCCATTAGAATGACTTTTTAAAATTTCAGGGTTATTTCAATTTCTATGGTATTTCTCAACAAGTATCTATTGAGCAGTGAAGATTTAAAGGTAAGAGTTATGAAAATCAAAAGTTTCAACACTGGGTATCTCACATATATCTTAATGACACATAATGACGTGTATTTCTCAAATTGATGAAACTTGTCACAACTCGATGTTATTCGTCTACTCAGTGTTTGACAAACTAGTAATCGGATATATATGACACACTTTACTCATACAATATGGTTCATGTATTTTGATTATAACACGAACACTTTACTTATACAATATTATGCTGTTACACCAGCTAGCTGGTTCATGTATTTTGATTATAACACAAACACTTTACTCATACAATATTATGCTGTTACACCTGGTTCATGTATTTTGATTATAACACAAACACTTTACTTATACAATTTTATGCTGTTACACCTAGTTCGTGTATTTTGATTATAACTCAAACACTTTACTTATACAATATTATGCTGTTACACCTGGTTCATGTATTTTGATTATGAATATGAACAGGCTGGTTGAATTTAAAAGCTGTCAAGTTACCTTATACACAGAACACTACATGAGAAAAATATTACTGGTAATTTATAAAACTATTTTGGAATTACTACTCTTATAATTGTTATCTTGATTTTCCGTTCCAGCTGAATGCCCCCTTGTTTATCACCTGGTTCCAGTGTGTGGTCACGGTTGGCTTGTGCTGCATTCTGAGTGCTCTGTCCAAGGCTTTCCCCGACCAGATCTCATTTCCCTCAATAGTGATTGACACACAGATCTTAAAAGGGGTAGGCAGGATGAATATAAAGCTAGTTAGCTAACTTGTAGTTTTAGCTACTTGACTAATTATGGTAAAAAGTTGAAAATTTTTAGATAAAATCCAGAAAAATAGATGTTATGGATCGTGAAAAACCTGCAATCCAACAAGATTTGAATTATTTGTTGACTTTTCGATTATTGCCTTAATGAATTCTTTTTTGCACAAAATATTTAACTAAATAAATTGTATACACAGTGAATAAATGTTGAAAAAATTTACACAGACAAGTCTGTTGTATCAACAGTATTAACACTCTCTAACTGAAAAGTATACAACTGAACAATATACGTGTACATGTTTATTTTGGAAGCCTCTTCAATGTTTAGCAGTAAGAGTATTTTGCACTTGCAGGTGCTCCCTCTGTCCATAGTGTTTGCGTCCATGATCTCATTCAACAACCTTTGTCTGAAGTATGTAGGAGTGGCATTTTACTACATAGGGCGGTCCCTGACCACTGTCTTCAATGTGGTTTGTATATTATTCCTTGAGACTAATGATTTGATTTTGTTATGTAGCCATTTTTTAATGAAATATATATACATGTATCTGTATCACTAATCAGACTACAATCTGAATGTGGAATTGTCTGTTAATTTTATACATTAACCTTATCATGCTCATCAAGAATAAAATTTTTCCAGTCATTGTTGTCAATGAAAAAAAATTATAATAACAATACACTTAAAGCTGAACACTGCTCGTAAATAAACACTGTCCGCCAGATTTCTCTTTCATCACCGCTATCCCTACAACTCCTATATAAGCTAGAGACCTCTTAACAGCTTTAAGTGTTTCGCTGTAGAGGTCTTACAAGTGTTGATGTACATCTTGCGTTGCCGTGTTACTCAGTCGCGTGAAATTATCAAAATTTAGGCACTTTTTTAAGCCAGGAGAATATTAACATCAAGTAAACAGGTCAGTGCATAATTTACAAACAGAATATGCACATAAAATAAGAAATAAATGCATAAAATCCAAAGACCACGAAAGGAATACTACATGTCGACAATGAGTTTCAGGTGTGCAATTGTGTGTAATGAAATCGAAAGGTTTATATACCTTTTTGACTGTGCCTAATTACGAGCAGTGTTCAGCTTTAATACAGTTGTTGCTAGTTGCTGTTTTTGTCCTTTTACATTTCTCTAAGTCTGTCTCAATCAACAGGTGTTCTCCTACACAATGCTACAACAGAGCACCTCCATGAAGGCCATCGTGTGTTGTCTGATCATCATCGCAGGCTTCTTTATGGGAGTGGATCAAGAGGGGGTGGCAGGTAAAAATATTTTTCCAAAAGACACACCTGTGCCAAATCTTAACAGACATGTAAATATGAAAAACAAATTACAGAGGGACCTAAAGTTGTTATGATAGAAAAGTTTATTTTTTATAACTTTCCCCAGTCAACTTATAGAATTTAAGCAATGAAGATATTACTTACAGATATTTTTCAGGACTATTAATTACTTATATGTAAATATATTAAAGGAGAATTTAATATGACTTATCACACAGAAAGTTGAATGTAAAAATCATGAAAGCATCACTTGTTATGAATGTTTCACTTTCAAGTGAGTTATTGGTATTAATTTTCCAAGTTCAAATCACTTGAGCCAAATGCTCAAGAGTGATTTTCTGTCAAATCAAACTTTGTCCAGCATCTACTGCTAAATAATAGAATATAAACATCATTTTCATTAACTTACTCTCTACGAAGACTACCAGTAATTTTGTTGGTTTCTGTGCACTGAATTTACTTTATGTTGCAGGCTCCCTGTCTGTAATGGGCGTGGTCTTTGGGGTCATGGCCAGTGCCTGTGTTGCCCTGAACTCTATATACACCAAGAAAGTCCTCCCTGTCGTAGACAACAACATCTGGCGACTGACCTTCTACAACAATGTTAATGCCTGCTTCCTGTTTCTCCCCCTCATGTTAGTGTTTGGAGAGTTCGGAGAAGTCTGGAGCTTCCCAAAGCTTGGGAACACAACATTCTGGACCTACATGACAATCGGAGGGGTATTCGGATTTGCGATTGGTTACATAACTGGATTACAGATCCAGATGACCTCTCCCCTCACTCACAACATATCTGGAACAGCCAAGGCGTGTGCCCAGACTGTGCTGGCCTGTGTGTACTACCAGGACAACAAGTCAGTGCTATGGTGGACCAGTAACTTTGTAGTGCTGTTCGGATCAGGGGCATATACTGAAGTTCGTAGACAGGAAATGAAAACCCAACATAAAATTGACATGGCAAAAATATCTCAGAAAATGGAGGAAGGGGAAGATAACTCAGATGGAGAGTTAATATCAAAGTGATGACATATCTGAATTTAGGGTGCATATTAAATTTTTTTTTATATAAATATATATTATTATTTATTTATCCATTTATAGTCCATGTGGATGATATACTTAACTTTTAAATATCATTTTAATGAGTTATTCTACATTTTGTTTCCAAGACATTTGTTTTCAAATTGCCTGAAATATGAAATCCATCTTTGTAATTTAGACATGATCATAATATCAATGAATGTTTTGCAGTTGGTTTCTTATTTATGGTTTGCTTGCATATTATTCTATAAATATTGTTACTGCGATAAAGACTTTCTTAAAAAAACATACAGTATTAGAGTGATTTTCCAACTTAACTCTTGTATAATTGGTTACCGGTATATTCTGTATATGATGAGGGTCTCCAAAAGTAGGAGAACTGATGTCACTTCTTTGTATTATATACATGTACTCTATTTGGCTTGTTTTATTACATTTCCATGATTTTTTTTCCAATAAATTTATTTATAAGTTCTGAAAATTTGATTCTGATAGAGTTAAAATATCAATATTTTTTGCATTTCTTTCACTTTCAATATACAATATGATTTGTGTAAGTTTTAGATCTGTTGCTTTTAGAATGCTATTCTAACAGCTACAATCTCTAGCTGTATTGGAATCAGTGATGTTGTATTTTTACAACAGATTCAATTTTCTAAAGTGCTTGCATAAATGTGTACTATCAAAACTCAAAAAATAATGTAAACCTTGAATGAATATGAACCAGGACTGTTTATAATACAGATTAATGTTGCTTTTATGCGTACATTATTTTTTATTCCCTGTGATTAGAATAGAATACTTTCCGTAAATTTATGGTAAAACAAACAGATATCCCAAGCTCCATTCTTCTATGTTGATGAAAGATACTGCGATGCTAAATTTGAAACATGTTTCTGTGGATTTTTGGACCTTTAATAATGCTTAGTACATAGTGGGTTGCATTATTATTTGAGGGCATCATTTTTCATTTTCCATTTAGTAAATTTCACAGCTAGTGGACACATAATGGACACTATACAGTCTGATTCACAACCAGTATGATATCTATAATATCTTGTTCAGGAAGTTGTCCATCCCATCTCAAAATCTGATAGTTATAAAAGGTACGACTTTAGTTATGCGATATTTCTTATTCATGATTGGAACACATGATTGTTGACTAGTTATATCTGTTTTTTTCTTTTAACATGAAATAAGCTTGTACTGGGTTCACATGACTTTGTCAGTTTACAATTGTTGTTGATTGAGGCCACAAAAAATAAATAATTAGTTTTTGAACTATCAATAATGTTTGGAGTTTTTTTGGCCTGAACCTTGTTTGTACATCTTGCTAAATCGTGTTATGATTTGATGGTATTTTTTAATTGACAATTTGTTTTGTTTTGTTAGTATTATATATTAGATATTAGTTATGACTTCACTGAGTTCAGACCGTTTTGGTAGGCTTTTGGGTTAATTTACTAATAGTCCCTTTTGCCAGACAAGAGTTTTTTGTCTATGTGGACTAATACTCTTTGCTAGTAAAAATATTTCCTTTTGAAGCTTATACTGCCCTCTTATTAAATAACTACTCATGTATGAAATACATGTACTGTAGAATGCATGAAATTTCTTGTATACTTTAACTGTTATGCTGCTAACATTCCAGTGCACTAGTTCTTGAACCTGTGTTTCATTTTGGGTGTCATTCCTGTATATTGTGTTCATTGTTCCCTAAAAATATATAACATAGAAAACATACACAAGTATAATCAAAAAAGTTTTCATTTGGTTACTGGCATTCAAAATGCATATTTCACAATTCCAAATTCATTTCAAATGTTTAAAAAAAAAATTTTTGAGTATTATAATAGAAATCATTTTTTTTTCTTAAAAGAAACTTTCATTTAGATTTATTATCTTGAGTTCATACAATTAGTTATAAAATTAATATTCATGTTATAATAGATATATAATGCATATGCATGTTTAAACTAATAAACATTAACAGTTATTTAAAAAAGAAAAAAAACTGAATGCTAAACAAACTCATCTGTTAATAAATTTTTATGCAAGAATTTTTTAATGACTAAACTTATGAATTTAAGAACAATTTGTTTTTGATAAATGATTGTATAATTTGATGCATGTTTGGGTTTGTTTTCCATTATATTTTCTCCAGATATATATTATGTACCATTTAAATTACAATGGTAGGTGTCCCTAAGATTGTTCATGTACTATATGCAAATCCAAGTACCCAGCATAAATAATGAACATTATTGTAAACATACCTTTTTTTGTATGTTGATAGATCAGATGTGGGCAACAAAATAAAAACACTGAATTGTAAACACAGGTTGTTATTTTTAGCTCACCGAAACAAAGTTGGGGAGCTTATGCTATACCGTCGGCGTCCAAAACCTGGTTAAAGTTTTTGTTGCAGGTCTTGTATCTAAGTAATTACTTGTCCTATCTTCACCAAACTTGCATGGATGATGCATCTGGACCTACTTATGGACTTGAAAGACTTAGATGCTGAATCTGGGCCATGAATTTCAGATGCTGGAGGAGATTAAGGTTTTTGGAGCAGGTTAAAGTTTTTGGTGCAGGTGCCCTTTGATAGCAATTTCTAAGTTACTACTGGTCCTAACTTCACCAAACTTTCATTGATGGTGCGTCTTATGATACTGATGCACCTGGCAGGCTTGAATGCTGAATCTGAGCCATAGGTGATTGGATGCTGGAGGAGGTTTAAGGTTTTTGGAACAGGTCACATGTTTTATAAATGATAGCTTGCATAGTTGATTTAACTATAATATAAATGAATTGCAGAGGTAGCTTCAGATGCAGAGCCTGGTCTCCATTATCAAGGATGCTAAAAAAACCTCCTACTTGGCTCAAACCTGCTTGATAGAATTGTTTGTTGTTAAATGATATAACATGATTCCTATGATATAGTATTGTATGATATGATACACTATTGTTTTATCTGATAAATGTACAATATTATATCATATTATATTGTAAAAAGTTATATGATACGATATGGTATTGTTTCAATTTTTTTGTACATTATGATATGATATTGTATCATGATATTGCTATGTATAGTATTGTATATTATGATACAATATTGGATAATATAATATTGTATTATATATTATTTTATCACATGATATTGTTTCATATGATATTGCAATACATAATAGTGTATCATATGATACGATATTATATAATATCGTATCATATTATACGATATTGTATAATACGATATTGGTTTATATATTATTGAATCACATGAAATTGTATTATATGATATAACGATACAACGACCTTGTCAGCAAATACAATCATCCACTGGGTCGCATGCTGACTGACGATTTTCATACTAATTGTTAGACCATAATTTATCACCTAATTGTCTACGGACTTTTCCGGTTTTTTTTCGATTACGACAAAGAGCACACGGCATGCTTACTCCTCCTCGGCATCTGATCCTACCTCTATCTTTTTGGAGGTCCGTGTTGCTCTGCTTTGAATTTGTATTTCGTTTTATGGAGTTTTGAGATGGTTGATGGACTGTTATTGTCATTTTTCATGATATTGTAATATAATTATGATATTGTATCATATGATATGATATTGTATAATATGATATTGTATATATAATATGTTACTATATCACAGGATGTTGTATTAAATTATATTGTATCATATGATACAATATCATATTATGTATCAAATATACAATATCATATTATACAATACTATATATTGTTATATTCAGTAGTATATTCTCACTATATAACTCTATATAGACGAATAGTCAATAATTGTAATATTAGCTCGTCCGAAAAATATTTACCGGTCAATATTTTTTTAATATTGACCGGCTAGAGAATCTAGAGAATAATCAATCTATTTCAATTAATATAATATTATATGTTACAATATTTTGATGTATTATGTGATATGATATTGTATCATATAATACTATATTGTATCATATATTATATATTATGATATTGTATTATGTGATCAAATAAAATCAATGTATAACATGATACAATGTCATATCATGTTATAATATCATATTGCATCATTATTTATTACAGTATTATATTGTATTATATGATATATATTGTAAGTATCATAGGATGCAATATCGTATTTTATATTATTGTATTGATAAACATTGTATCTTATAATACCGTATGAAATGAACATATGATTATCATAGAATTTTTTAACATATTAACGATATTGTGTCAAAACAGTATCCCAGAGTATCCAAGATCATTAACTATGATTTTCATATAATATGATAAAAGTGGTCTCATAAGGGTGATGCTTCATAAAGGTGATGCCTCGTCTCGGTGAGCTTTGTAATCTGTGATTACCTATGTTTGTTAATTTCAAACTGTTTTACAACTGGAAATTGTTTAGGAAATTAAGATCAATTTCTTAATACAGGTAACTGATTAATCAACTTTTAAATGTTAATGTTAATTAAGATCAACTCTATGTAGTTCAACTACTGGATGATTATTCAGTCAAGATTTGGTTTATGTGGACAAAGGAGGTCAACTTTTGATCGCTTGATTGGATGATTTAAATCAACTTTTGATTGATGTGGATGATTTAGATCAACTTTTGATTGGTTTGGAAGATTTAAATCAACTTTAGATTTCATTCAACAGTTTCACAATGGGTTAAAATCGCTATATTGTGACCTACTGTCATAGAAAGTAAAAGTCACGGGGTGTTGAGGAGTATTAAAAACAGGTACTTAAGAATTTTTAAAAAACTATTTAATATATAAAAAAGACACTGTGACAATAAATTTACTTAGGGGGTCTGGGTCTACATGTTTCTAAAATAGGTACCAAAGTATTGTCCTTCTATTACTAGTCGCCTTGTGCTGATAACGTCGATTATCAAAATCTTTAATTGATTGAACATGTCGATTTGTAAACGCGACAGATGGCGCATGGAACCATGCATTCTGACAGTATTTAGATAAATGGCCACCCGGAATCAATGTCTTTATCTTTGTATTTGTAATACCAATATCGCAACCTTTTTATGTAATTCTGAATTTGGGGGCAAAAGAGAAAATATAAAATTCCGTTAGCGTGGTTAAATCATGACAAGTTTTCTTTTAAGTTTTGAAATACAAAACTTTATTTATTAATGCCGGATGAATAAGCGAACCCAATAGAAATGTGCAAAGTTATTTTAAACATCAATAAGCCATTATTATATTATTATAACATAATATTAATAATAATAATATTAATTAATGGCATTGAAACATGTTTCTTCTTCAACACTTCGGTCAGCTCTTCTGCCGTTACGCCACCATCACCCCCGCCCATACCCACACACCCATCCCCCCCTCCCCCCATTCCCTCTTTTCCAACCCTCACTTAGTACGAAATATCTGACGTTTTCCTGGGTTTTTTTTTACGAATTTTGATATTTTACTTGTATCAAAATCGTTAAAAAAAAAACCAGGAAAACGTCAGATATTTCGGACTAACTATTCCTCTATCATTTACGGTATATCGATCCTATCCATAGCCTTGCTATTAAACAAACAAGATATGATGTGTGATGACTGGTCATTATAACCAGTTATTTTACGATAGTGAATACTGGAGACGTCCGTACATGTGTATATATATACGTCCATATCAAAATTGCGTCTTGCTCCAATTTGAAGATATTTTAGGGTTGGGTTTTTTTTCTATGCTTATATATGTTTATATTAAATGTTTACAAAAGCGAACAAATTTGCAATTTGTTTTAGGAATCAGATTTGGTTAACACATTCTGAAACCCACGTGCACGTCCCTATTTATTAATACAATTCCCTGACACGTAATTATGCTTTTTATTAAATTAGAAGAATCTTATTATTCAGTCGTACAATCACGTTTGAGCCAGGCATACTCTAAAACCTGGCCTGGCCTGGCTCCATTGGCCTGGCCTGGCCTCAAAGTTGGCCTGGTCTCACTTTTGGCCTCAAATTTGGCCTGGCCCCAATTTTTGGCCTGGCCTCAAATTTTGGCCTGGCCCAAAATTTGGCCTCTTCAAAAATTGTGGGCCTCATATTAAAAAAAAAATTCTCACATTTTCAAAGAGTTTTCATTGAATTTTTATTGATTTTTAAATGTTTAAAAGATTTTTTTTTATAATAGGTGACCTGGCTGATTGAGTTTTAATTGATTTAATTCACACAAATACATATGATATGCATGTGCAACACTGCTCTTTTATTGCCAAGGAATGGATTATGCCCAATACTGAAGCCATCGGCATTAAAATTCAGAGACGCAACCCCCTTCCCCACTTCAAAAAGTAGAATAGAGATATCAGAATAATAAAGTAAAACATCATTTTAAAAGAGACTGACCTGTTTGAAGGATAAATAAATATCTCAAACATTTGTAAACTGATTCATAACATCAAATCTCTATCCACATGCAATGCACTTTAAAAATGCCAGACTGAGTTCGCTTACATTACCTGTCAACACCAATCAAACCCAAATTTCCCTCCCCAGTAGAAATTCGATATCAGCCTCCTCTGTCGCTTTATTGGGGTCAGATTAATTGCCTGCACTGCCGTTCAACATTTCACACGGTCTAATTTAATTAATGTCATTTGTGAATGACTGCAACATTGTATCCTCCGATAACTTGATTCAGTGATGGTCATTAATAATCACCCCTATATTAGAATAGTTTCAAGCATGTTTTGTTTGTATATTTAGGAAACAATTTTTCCCCTATAGGGTAACTTCGATATCAGAATTTGAACACAGCATAACACGTTGTGACCTTTAATGTTGGTTAGAATAAACAAATTGGTCTCTGTCATTATTTTTTTTTCTCACACAAGTATTTGATATAGGTATTCTCCGATCCTGATAGCAGTTTAAGTTAATTAAGTACATTGAAAAAAATATGCCATGGTGGAATACAATGGCAGTATTACATTCTTATAGTACTTTGGAATTTAAAAACAGACTTTTTCAAAATCTGAAAAAAAATCAGAATCAATCACTCATACCTGTAGTCATATATACATGTATGTTTCAAAAGAACTATCACTATAAGACACGAAAAGCCATTTAGTGTGATGTTTTAAGTGTATTAAACATAAATCAATAAAAAATCAATACAATCAACATATGTGTAAAGAAAATAAAAAAAATAAAATTGAGGCCAAAAATTTTAGTAGAGGCCAAATTTGAGGCCAGGCCAATTTTTAAGGCCAGGCCAAAATTTGGGGCCAAGCCAAATTTGAGGCCAAAAGTGAGGCCAGGCCAACTTTGAGGCCAGGCCAGGCCAATGGGGCCAGGCCAGGCCAGGCCAGGTTTTAGAGTATGCCGTTTGAGCCATCAGTGCGGATAAAAAATGATGTTATAGCCGAATAAGTGACGATGAAATCGGCAATAACGATCAAAAGACGTGTTAACAATATAAAAACAGCTTGGTAAGGATTTTAGCTTTTAAGAAAATCGGTAACACGTGTTTATTTAATTAAAATCTACAATACTGTTGTTTTTGGCGATATTCAGGACTCAGATTGTTCATTGTTGTAAAACTGTGGTGCACAAGAAATTTGTTTTTTCGACCGTACTGTTCACATCTTTCTGCAGTTCTTTATAATTTCATAATACACTGAATGAATAATTATATATAGTAGGGTTTTATTAAGGTAAGATCCCATCTCCGGTTTTAATCTGTTTACGTATACATGCATATCAAAAAACTTTGTCTATTTCTCCCGTAAACATTCAATATCGATCGACAACTCCTTGACTTCTCCCGCAAAAATAAAACTTACAGATATCTCACATACCGCATTTAATATGTTTTCTGCAGAGGTGAAATTTGGATGAATAACTTACTTATACAAAACCGACTCTGAATTCAGAGTCAGATAATAAAAAAAAAACAACGAAAGCTCTATAAGTTCATCATGTTAAATAATCGTTTATTTATTTTATTTATCAAAATAAATTTTGATAGTGACATTAATGACTGTGGGTGAAACACAAGATTATAACATAATCTCCTTCAAAAATATTTACATTGTAAGTGTAACGTTTGATGTTAAATAAATACATGAACACAAATACTGATATACATGTACGGAAATTAATTGTTCAAAATCAACTTGTTTATTACTTGTAAGACAATTTCACTCAGATTTCTTAAAAATAAACAGCAATGATAAAAGTTCACCGGGATATGAACTTGGTTGGTATGTGATCAAATCTTCTGAGAAGCCCTTTGTTTATTACTTACATTTACGTTTGAAACAGGCAAACCGTTCAGAATTATTGAAATAACCGTGATTTTTATGTTGCGTCAAACGATAAGCGCGTGCGATTATCACTGTGATGTCATGAAAAAGTTCACACAGAATTGAACGTTTTCGCTAATTCTATAGGTTCATATAAGGAAGCATATTTGCAAAAGTAAATATTAGCACATACAGGTATACCGGTCAGCAGAATTGTTTGTCATTACCCGTTTGTCACTTAAATTTTAAGGACCCCCTTCGCACCCTTTCTTTTTTTCATCGCTCTATCTCGGTATCTGGTGACGGTGTTTGATTTGTACGACTGGGTTGTTTGAAGATAGGGTGAGGTAATGCGTGTCTGATATCAGAACGGATCGACTGAACTGATGGCACCTGCATGTGTCGTACGCGACCACGGTACTGCAGAATACCATATAATGTAACGGGAAACTCGTGGTGTGTTCATACAACATGCGGAAATTATGGAGATACATCATCAGTGAGTTCTTTATTTTTCTATATTCTTTCAATAATTAAATGATGTAACGTCGGACTTAATACAGCGCTTATTAATGATTGATGTGATATTAGTGCATGTACATAATGTATATTTATTTAAAGAAACAACCATGTCCATTTCGCGGTTTTCCTTTCATTAAAAAGTGTTCATTCAATGATTTAGAATTTGAAAGAGAAAACAAGGGATAACATTGTTTGCTTGAAAGACTTTGTATTTGATCAGTGTTTGTTAACATCTCGTTAGTTAGTTAATCGGTCACCGGGTTTTTCTTATCTATAGGAAGTCGTTTGAAAGGTGGAACGTAACTTCATTTTGTTTAACTTTTTTCATGGAAATGGATGGCAAAAATGGTGTCGGCGATTTTATTTTAAATCCGTAGCCGATAATATAGAATGGAGAGTCTAACCCAGAATACTAATAATTCTGATAAGGCAGTGGAAGTCAATCCCTACCGGATATATATACCCATTATCCAAAGGCTCAAACTCTTGAAAGAAAATATTTCATAATTCTCTCCATAAAACACAAGGGAAATTTTTTGACCAAAATTCTTAGGCGCTGGTGTTACAAAGAGTAATTCTTACATGTATATTAATTAATTTTTTGTGAACATATAATGTATACTACAGTAATTACGTCAAATTTTAAAATATTTCATCGCACGGCCAGTAAATATTAAATGGGCACATGCAAATTTATACATGTAAATGTCTTTTGTTCCGCCAAAAATTTTATTGATAATTTGCAATTACATCATTATATGCACTGCTAACATCATTATATACTGTGATTCCATCATTATATTCAGGGGTAAAATACTCTCTCTCTCTCTCTCTCTCTCTCTCTCTCTCTCTCTCTCTCTCTCTCTCTCTCTCTCTCTCTCGTGAATTCAAATCATACGACAAGTTGACCAGGAAATGTGCACTGTCTCAATGAACGCGGCGTCTTTTTCTAAACACAAGAGAATAGCTGTCAATGTTACAGCAAACCGGGTTTTCTATTGTGTGAACAGAATCCATAATCCATTTGTCAACCCTGAATTGATGAACACTACATATCCAGAGAAATGGGGTACTCTCTATACAATATTTTTGCCAAAAAATGACTAATATTCAACAGCTGGTGTTTTTTTTCATAAATTATCAGAAATCAAAATCGTAGCAATATGCACACCTCTGATATATGTACAATTGATCTGCAAAAGAACAACTTCCTATCTTGAAAACTGTAGAAGGAGTTATCCGTACAATAAGGGGTACCCTACATGTATATGCAATATTTTGCCAAAATGACTAAGTTTAACAGCTGGTATTTTTTTCATAAATTATCAGAAATCAAAATCCTGGCAACATGCACACATCTGATAATGTACAATTGATCTGCAAATGATCAACTTCCTATCTTGAAAACTGTAGGAGGAGTTATCTGACGTACAATAGCGGTACCCTATATGCAAAAGTTTGCTCAAAAATGACTAAGTTCAACAGCTGGTATTTTTTTCATAAATTATCAGAAATCAAAATCCTAGCAACATGCACACCTCTGATATATGTACAATTGATCTGCAAATGAACAACTTCCTATCATGAAAACTGTAGGAGGAGTTATCCGTACAATAAGGGTATCCTTTTGGCAGCCGCCCGCCCGCCCGCCATTTCAATAACCGGATTTTTCCTTTGTAAAACCCGGTTAAAAACTGGACCTCCTCCCGATTCAGCGAGAACCAGTTTACAACCTGAAATACGAGGTCACCACACCATAAAATGAAATGATCACATCATGTAAAGAACTGACCGCATCATATAATGACTCAACGACGACATATAATAAAATTGTCACATCATATAATGGATTTACCATTCCACATAACGCTTTCGTCACAATACTTAAAGGTTTTACCATCATACATAATGATTTTAACACACCATAACATGAAATTAGTACTGCATATAATGAACTTATCATCTAATGGTAAGAAGTTGCACTACATAAAATGATTTTGCAACTGCACATGAAGAGTGTACCACATAACATAACGATTGAACAACAATACATTATGAGTTTATCTCTGTATAAAATGAGATTATCGTATCATATAAAGATTTATTCATAGCATGTAATGAATAAACAACTGCACATAATGATCTTACGACACAACGTAATGTTATAAAAATTTTACCCTTGAATATTATATAATGATGTAATCACCGTATATAGTGATGTTAGCAGTGTATATAATGATGTTACCACTGCGTATAATGATATTACTATTGCATATAAATGATATACCAGTTCATAAATATATATATGAAATTCCATAACTACATGTACATGTATTTTATGATATCTATATATCTTACAGGGATAGGGATACTTATATTGGCAGCTTGTCTGTTCATTTTTATCCAACGGTTCAAGAAAAAATCATACACCAATTTGAAAATAAGAACTACGCCAATAGCGTGCATTGGTTTTCGCGGGCGACTGGGTAACCTGATGTTTCAGTACGCCTTCCTGTACAGTTTGTCCATGAACAAGGGTCTATATCCGGTTATATCTGATAACTTTCTGCCCAGTGATGTGTTCAGGATTAACAAGACAACATTGCAAGTACTCGATGAAAACCATACATCTTGTAGCGCCATCAAATCATACACGGAGAGGTGGCCTTGTTCGTTCGACGATCGTCTCATCCAAGTGCCAGTTCTTACAAGTGCCAAATTCAATGGATACTTTCAGTCCTGGAAGTATTGGATTCAATACGAGAACAACTTACGAGTAATCTTTCGATTTCAGGATACAATAGCACGAAGAGCCAGTAAACAGTTGCATGACATTCTCAGTACTTTAGACTTTCCGTGCTGTTCCAAAAACTCTACGTTAGTCGGGGTACACATCAGACGTGGTGATTATACATCTAAAGCCGTGAACAAATACGGGCAAATCACACCTAATATCAGTTATTACCTAAACGCCATGAACTACTTTGAGAACTTATATTCCTCAGTTCTTTTCATTGTGGCGTCCGATGATCTCAAGTGGAGTAAGAACGAGCTGAAAAATAAAACCAACGTGTACATTTCGACAGGGAATTCTGGGCCCGAGGACATGGCGCTCCTGTCACTGACCAACCACACTATCATGTCGGTGGGGACATTCGGCTGGTGGGCGGCCTGGATGACAAGGGGAACAACTCTGTACTATAAACAGGTGTTCGCCCCTGGTTCTAGATATGCAAAAGACTTTAACAATGATCCCAGTAATTACATATATCCTGGATGGATTCCTATGGTGTAATCGTATATCATTTTCAAATCAATGCATTTCCCTTCCATAAAAACATTTACTTTTTGCCAATGGATCTTACGATGAAAGACTGATAATCTACAGAGTTCGGGGTTATTTCTTCAACTTAAAAGTCCTTATTAGGGTGAAAATAATTGATAGTTCATCTTATCTCCAATCACGATAAGGTGTTAGCTATTAAAAGAAATGCATTTTGTTAAATTTCAACCTGCTTTAGGAAAATATTTTATTTTATTTTAGTCTCCAAAAACATAATTGATATATTTTGTCAATAATATACTGGTTAATAAAAGGAAAACACTGGAATAGAATATTATAGGATATCCCAGTGAAATGGAAAAAAAATATGACAAAAACGATTGGCTTATATATGTGTTTCATTGACACCCACACCGGCCCCCTCACCCCAAAAAGATGATGTACGCAGTTGACTTCCTTACCAGGAAATTGAGTGATTGAAGTTTTAATTTCATTGTATTAAAAAACACTCAACTATGGCATCATAATTAAAATTGCAAAAATTGAGATAATTTATCTATATAGCCGTTCATATTTTAAGAACTTCATCGCAGAAAAGAGTGCTTGGGTTGCAAATTGAAGGAAGAAATCCCCATGACTTCCATAGACTCTTGGGTAAGCTTCGTTAGGCTAGGATCAGGTTTAAACACATTAATTTCCGTACGTTTCAAATATAGATTTTTGCCAAATATCCACAACATGTCTCTGTGTTTCAGTTGTTTTTAAAAACCCTATTTGTATCAGGGTTAGGGTTAGGGTTATTTCTTTTTTCTTTCATGTATCATTGATATCATTCGGGGTCAACCTGATCCAAATCAGCTGTACTGATATGCTTTCAGATTGTTTCGGAGTTTACAGACAGAGGTTCGTTCATAATCCGCAAAAGCTCGAACAAAATCTTTTTCTGTTGTTTCACGTCTAAAGTAATATGTCTTATCAGTAAAACAGTCAAAGGTGAAAAAAATACACGTTATCTAAAGCAAACAAAAAATGAAAATTGTGCCAATTGTATGTTTTATGTGACACTGTATTTGATTTTTCGCGAAATTACATGTTCACACTTAGCAATAGTATTTGATCTGTGGAACATTCATACGTAAATTGATATGCTCTGATCTGCAGTGAAACTCAAACTACTGGTCTATATACAGGGCTAACCAAAACTATGAGAAATGCAAAATGTCTTTACATGTATAACAATGTTGCACTCAGATTAGCATAATATAATTTCCCCCAAAAAATCTGGGAGATTTACTCTCCCGCACGTTACCCTCTTTGACACTTGCGCGTCAGTCTACACATAAAAATAGTTCTAGCTACGCCGTTTAGGAAGCTTGGTGGTCAACAAATTATACCCATCAGATCTGCCTTGAACTGTTTAATATGATATTTTGGTCCATAAACTGTTATTTTGTACAGAAAACTTCAATATATTTTAACTTTAAAATTTGAATGTTTTCCTATATCTTTATACTTGTACAGAGCTCTTCTTCTTAAGGAGATTTATAAAGTCTAAAAATGACCACAACCATCCAGCTCTCTTAACTACAGCTACACAAAAGATGAATATTGAACTTGCAGTGATCTTGACCCAAACATAAAACGACAAAAGGTTGTTAACCTCGCAAAAGAAGCTGAAGCAAAATTCTGACTCTTCTGAAACCTTATCCTAAATTTCTTGAAATACCCAATATGAATTATAAAGGTTGTAAAATATTCTAACACTCATGGCTAATTATGCAAGAGGAGCTGGACTACTTTGCTTAGCAATGAAGGTGTCAATTAGAATTGACGAGGCCCTATATTAATTTGTAAACAAGAAGAAAACTGATAAGACATTGGACCAGCTGAATGCTATTAGGAAACCAATGCAGCTGAGATAAAACCTGTTAGGTCTACTTAGAAAAATACTGCATCTGAATCTCAATGAATCAAATCTCCTTTATTCAGTAATCGAAACATTAACGTTACATATTATAACATTTACCCCATCCTTTGAATCTGACGTAAAAGACAGTAATTATAAAGACTGAAACTTGCAAAAAAAAAAAATAAATCCAAACCAATTTCCTATATTATTTAATCATTCATTTCACCCAGCTTCTAAAAAATGACAATACAATTTCTGTGCCTAACTTGCACGTGCTAGCGCGTCGTTCTAGATGTTCACATGAATTTAATTCAGCAAGATATGATATATGATCATGATACAAGAACCTTGACTACAGGGCAAGGTTCAGGGCCATGCAACTTGGATCTCATTGGAAACTTTGATATCATTATGGTTTTTACAAAAGAGACATTTGAGACCAAGATAAAAAAAAAGATCTCATTCCAGTGGCATAACTTACGATTTGTAAATAAATTGGGTATAGTTATATTTGCAAGATGAATACAGTTAGCAACACGACATAAAATATAATCATTCATTCATGATCAAATAATCAATTCCAACTGAATACTAGTACTACTCGGAAAATATAAATACTATACACCAATAAAAACTATCAAACTATCTCCATCAGAAAAGTTAAATAAATATGTATATAATTCAATCACAACAACAACAATACATGAACCAGATATATTACGCTCGACTGTATATAAATGTACACACAATACAATATCCGTCTTCTGTTCATCACACTTTGCATTTAGCTCAGATTCAAAGTGTTCCAAGATTTTTTTTCATCAAACTTCAAACAGCGATACAAATAGGTGAGAACAACACGATTGCATTGTACATTTCTGTCCTTGACCTTTCCTTTAACCTTGACATCACTATACCTTAATGTTTGTTTATAAAATGCATCATATTAAAAAAAATCTTCCAGAGTTCTTCGAGATCACAATGGGGGCCGAGAGACCAAGTACTCTATGCTTCATACCTGTTCCTACCTTACCAATATAATGCATTTTTTTTCATCAAACATAATAAAATAACAAAAGTCACACTCACTCGGGGATCATAAATTTAAAAATTCAATGAGACTTCAGAGCTTGTATTAGTGACATTGGAGAAGATCCGACATTAAAGACAACTGTTGTTGGAATATTATGACATTTTTATTTTATCAGTACCTGTAAATCTGAATGCTTAACAGAGAATATACATGTAATCTTTCTTATACTTCTCTCAAAATGAGTTTTGGAACTTCAGTTCATCATTGAATATAATGGTTTTATCTCTTATATGGGAAATCTCTAGACTATATATAGATAGAACATATTATCTTTCCTGCACTAAGGAAACTTTTAAGCATTATTTCTAAGTTTTTAATAAAAGGAATACCAAGGAAACTAGGTATGTTTCTGAAAAAAGGTCAAAGACACACAAGGGTGCTAAAGATCTTAATATATTCTTGTTACATTGTGTAACTTATCTAAAAAAAATCCATGGATTCTTCAAGGGGTTTTGATATAAATATTCTAAAAGCAAACACAAAAAAAACATTTTAAAGATTGTTTAATTGGACAAGCTACCTCCCAGAGAGTAAATACGCTGTGTTCTTATGTAATAATCTTGTTTCTAGTGTTATATATCATCTTGAGCCATGACATTTATGCAATGTTTTTAGTGACAAAGCAATTTCATGAAGTTTACTGGGTAGACCCATGTTAAACCATTTGTCCTTTCACAGCTTACAAGCAGAGCATTACTTCTACAAATGAAACTTACAAATGTTAATGAAAGTTATATTCAATATTTAAAAATAAAACATTGGGATCACCACAGTAAAACATTATCGACAGAATTTAAGGTAAATAGCAGACTTCAGTAACATGAAGTCATATGAATTACTGATATACAAATACATGTAACATCAGATCACAGAGAATCAAGATCTACTGACTGACAGCTTATTCAAGCTAAATCATGATAAAATGCCATGCTTTTTTTACAGTAAGCATAAATAACTTCAAATAGAAAGTATTATCAAAAGACATTATCAATTATGTTATCAACCAATTATTGCCACTTTGCATGATGTTGGCATATGTCTAAAAATATCATACATGTATTGGTCTTTGTCAAATCACAACAGAATGAAAACATTACTTCATATTTTCTAGAAAATTTTAAACAAATTTTGTAACAAAATGTTTGTTATTAGAGTTGAATTCTGATTTAATAGTACAGGATCTTATAGTTATTACTGCATTACATACACAAATGAGTAAACTTTGTTTTTATCATAAACTGTAGATGTTCATTACCATAAATATATATGCATTTTTCAATACATCTATTTGACAAATGGGGAATCAAGAGTATTACAATTAATTCATACACACATTGATGAAACCAAAATGTATTCCTGAAGCAAACAAACAATGCATTTTTTGTATTGCCTTAATAACAGTTTCTTTTTCACATCTGCTATGAGTCAAAAAAGCTGTCCTGTAGTAGGAGAGATTTGCACCTATTGAGTACATGTACATCTCAGTTTTACTGATGGAGTTTTTAATGTAAAAATTAATGCACGTTTAAATGTATGTAAAGCTATCAAGAAAATATATTCTAATAAATACTTTAATGATTATAATTGAAATGAAATAAATTAAATATAAAAATTATATAAATAATGACAACAGGCAGAGTCGTTTTGTTTTCAATAACAGTAATAAGAAAGTGCTGAGTTTATATCACTATTAGATTTCAACCAAGCAGCTTTATTTTTGCAGATGGCACTTAATCAATTGCAGTGAACTACTCGTTTTCAGAATCCTTTTTTTAACAATTTAAACATTTAAACAGTTATTGGTAATTTTAGAACCATTTTAACAGGAGCTTGGACTTTGGGTAGTTGTGTCAAACAGCATTGTGACGTAGGCCTGTCTATTTCATTGTTGGCTACTCACCCACTGCTCTTTGAAATCAACAAGATTTGTCTGGCTTTTGACCTAAGACTACGCAATCGGTGTATATTTCACCTGAACATAGCGTCTTTTTTAACTTGTTTTGACGCAAGAAAAAGATAGTTACATCCTACCAAAAGTCCAAGGTCTTGTTAAAATGGTTCTACCATGAAAGAAAGGATTAACTCTGATCATTAAAATTGTGAAAACTAGCCTCCTGCCTCCCCTAATTGAAAGCCCTGATTTATCAACTAAATGTCATGTGTATGCATGTTCACCAGTACTGGTGAGTGGTGGTGTAGGGTGGGGGGAGCCTGTAGGAAGGCGGGGGTTCACAGGTGGGAGGGGTGTAGTCAGGGGTGGACGGGAGGGACCTGTGCTCCAGAAGCTCTGCCTCAGATGAGGGAATCTCATCAAAGTGGGACAGGATGATGGGATCCCGGGGGGTGAGAGCAGGGTCCTCTACCGGAACCTCAGTCTGGAAAATGACTGGGCTCCTCTCCTCTAGAAACGTGGGCTTTTCGGACTGTAAGATGTACAGCTTTTTCTTCCTTGCGTAGTAGACATAGAGGACGATGACGATGAGGACAATGATGAACAGAATGATGACCACAGGGAGGACGATCTCCAGCCAGTGGTTGATGTCTGAGGAGTAGTGAGCTGTTGGAGTGTCATAGTCTTTTTCCAGCGGAGAGGTATTTAGCTTGATAAAATGAACACTAGTGATTTGAAAACTTGGCAGGAAGAAGCATTCAAACTGTGTCCTAATATCTCCATTGTCATCAAAGATAGCAGTTTTTCCTTCAGACCCTGCTCCCACTGACACTTCCTCTTCCATATTTTCCATAAGCAAATATAATGTGCAGTTCTCTCTCTCTTTTATCGATATTTCTCCACTATCATTGAACCATTTTTTAAGTTCCTGAACAAACACAAACATGTTTTTTAGATCCTCAACTGGACATGTGGGAACACTTGAGAACTGAACCATTAGTTCATAATTCTTTTCATTGGTGTGATCATAACTGTCAATAGATATATCAACTCCAATAGCATCATAAGAAGATTGGCCACACAAGTCTTTGGCAACTACTAACAATACCTCCTCTTGTGTAGCTGTTTCATTCGTTACTAATCCATAGATTACTTGGTTATTTGAATCAAACTGTATCCAATGGTTTCTAGGCAATGGGTCTCCATATCCTGTTGTCATGGTAACGGATAATTGTCTTGTATTCCCATCCTCAATATCATAAAAGTAGTCGGGGTCCAAATGTTGTCGGAATATTTTCCCAGTGGTGAGAGTGATAAAGTCTAAAGGTTTCCTTAGAGCAGGTGGCTTGCCACAAGAACCTAAATTACAGAAAATATCATCATTCAATTTCGGTTATGATGCTATTTCATACTTTTGATCAGAAAAGCAAATATCTACTCATAATTGTAATGATATCAACAATCTTTAGTATATGGATATCTACACATATCATTTGTAAGAATATCCACTCACTTTAAGTTTATGGATATCTACATAATCAAATATAGTCAATTATACTCGCATCAAAGGTATGGGGTCTACTGATGTCAGTGTATATTTACAAAATTCAGTGAATTTGATGTTCACATATATATGTAGGGTATATTTCACTCCCATTCATATGGACACCTTCATTAAAAATCTGATAATCTTTCTTTTAAGTACGGTACATGTAATACATATACAAGTAAAAGCAACTACATGTACGTGTATATGTAATGAAAACTGGTAACAATAGAAAATAGCTCATTCATCAGGCAAAACTACTTACATAATTCTACTTACATTGGCCATGAAGTTGATGCTTTGTGCTTTCTGTGTCACTCATTTATTTTAGGAGCACCTGCATGCCAGTACACCAGCACTCAAACTCTGGGTGCCATTTCATCAGTTAGCCAATTTCATCATGCAACATGCACTGTGACTTTAGAAACTCTGCAAGAATCAATGTTTAATGATGTACATGTACAGCACTAAATTCACAGTGTTCAGGGCAAGTTGTATGCAATCTTTTACAATCATGCTCATTTGACTTGTATAATAAATATACAGCATAACACACACTTCAAACAATTTAAGTAAAATATACATGTACAAATCAACCAAACATCAAATATAATATGTGTTCTACATGAAATGATTCTTAATTATGTACCTGTAGCAGAACAACTCACTTCGAAATATTGATAGCTTCAGTCATACAAGCTTTGGTTAGTTCTCTTTCTGTTCTCTAAATTGTTAGTCCATTCATTCATAGATTTCAAACCAGAATAGATACTTGCAAACACTTACTCCATGCCATCACATTTTACCTTTAGTTTCATTCTTCAATACTTCTACAAGTAAATGGATTTGAAAACTGGAACATTGATCAGTAATATTGAGACCCTTTGAGTTCCTGTTGTCCACTATGGATACAGATATGGTCCTTGTTCCAGGACTGTCGCAGAGAACTTCAATTAGACCATCCTCCTTTATGCTGACTTCTGTGTCAGAGTTATCCATCTACAAAATTTAGGATACTGCCTGTGACGCTATCACATAGTAATGTGGTTTTCACATATTAATAACCATGCATGTTGTTACATAATTTTACTCCATAATAAATGGACTTTTATTAAAGAAATACATATTTACTTCAACAAATTTATCAAACTTAATAGGATTAATTGCTATTTGCTTTTCAAATCACCAGGCTGAAGCTAGCAGCCACTAATAGCAGCCACTAAGCCCGTAGAAGCTAGCAGCCAATAAGGAAAATCATCAAAGTACTGAGAGTACTCGAACAGAAAATATATTTTACTTAATTATCGGAATATTTTGATTAATATCAAGAAGATTTATGCAAGAATAATATCAATGAGCATTGACAACTTCGGAGGCAGTAAAGCTCACCTGGATAAGAATTATAAATGTGTTTGTGTCTAATGAAATTCAATCGAATATTGGTATTTGTTTATACGTAGGCTTAAAAATTGATCCCCGAGTCTTTTTACTTCTCTCCAGAAATAACATGATTTGAAAATCAAAAAAGTCCTCATATTATTACAAATATGGGACGATCAGAAATCTTACATTGTGATTTTATTTTCATTAAAAAATTTGCCTCTGTAGCAAACCAAAACAACAGAAATCCAAAGGTGAAATAGGGATTATTTTGTGTCAGCCATGTTTTGACGTGAATCTTCGAGAAAAATTGCTAAGATATAAATAAGAGACTATTTAGCTCACCCGAACTTTGGCATTTTTCAGCATTTCACAATGATGAGGGGTAAAAGTGGTTCATTATCTCCCTTATCTTTGAAGTGTGCATCAAACGTATACCAGGGCAATGTAGAGGACGCATAGGGCTATTATTTCCCGGTCTCAAATTTGGGCTGTAGGGGAACCACCAAGTGGCTCCCAGGGGTTCGGGCTCATTTCAGAGGTTTATATCTCACTTGAGTTTGATCACAGGAACTTGGAAACACTGGAGTTTAGTAGAGGACCCCAAAAGGTATTCATACTAAGCGTTACAGGGCGCCTATAACACCAAAAGGGTCCAGCTAGCTCACCCGAACTTTGGCATTTTTCAGCATTTCACAATGATGAGGGGTAAAAGTGGTTCATTATCTCCCTTATCTTTGAAGTGTGCATCAAACAGATACCAGGGCAATGTAGAGGACCCATAGGGCTATTATTTCCCGGTCTCAAATTTGGGCTGTAGGGGTACCACCAAGTGGCTCCCAGGGGTTCGGGCTCATTTCAGAGGTTTATATCTCACTTGAGTTTGATCACAGGAACTTGGAAACACTGGAGTTTAGTAGAGGACCCCAAAAGGTATTCATACTAAGCGTTACAGGGCGCCTATAACACCAAAAGGGTCCAGCTAGCTCACCCGAACTTTGGCATTTTTCAGCATTTCACAATGATGAGGGGTAAAAGTGGTTCATTATCTCCCTTATCTTTGAAGTGTGCTTCAAACGTATACCAGGGCAATGTAGAGGACCCATAGGGCTATTATTTCCCGGTCTCAAATTTGGGCTGTAGGGGTACCACCAAGTGGCTCCCAGGGGTTCGGGCTCATTTCAGAGGTTTATATCTCACTTGAGTTTGATCACAGGAACTTGGAAACACTGGAGTTTAGTAGAGGACCCCAAAAGGTATTCATACTAAGCGTTACAGGGCGCCTATAACACCAAAAGGGTCCAGCTAGCTCACCCGAACTTTGGCATTTTTCAGCATTTCACAATGATGAGGGGTAAAAGTGGTTCATTATCTCCCTTATCTTTGAAGTGTGCATCAAACGGATACCAGGGCAATGTAGAGGACCCATAGGGCTATTATTTCCCGGTCTCAAATTTGGGCTGTAGGGGTACCACCAAGTGGCTCCCAGGGGTTCGGGCTCATTTCAGAGGTTTATATCTCACTTGAGTTTGATCACAGGAACTTGGAAACACTGGAGTTTAGTAGAGGACCCCAAAAGGTATTCATACTAAGCGTTACAGGGCGCCTATAACACCAAAAGGGTCCAGCTAGCTCACCCGAACTTTGGCATTTTTCAGCATTTCACAATGATAGAGGGGTAGAAGTGGTTCATTATCTCCCTTATCTTTGAAGTGTGCATCAAACGTATACCAGGGCAATGTAGAGGACCCATAGGGCTATTATTTCCCGGTCTCAAATTTGGGCTGTAGGGGTACCACCAAGTGGCTCCCAGGGGTTCGGGCTCAATTCAGAGGTTTATATCTCACTTGAGTTTGATCACAGGAACTTGGAAACACTGGAGTCTAGTAGAGGACCCCAAAAGGTATTCATACTAAGCGTTACAGGGCGCCTATAACACCAAAAGGGTCCAGCTAGCTCACCCGAACTTTGGCATTTTTCAGCATTTCACAATGATGAGGGGTAAAAGTGGTTCATTATCTCCCTTATCTTTGAAGTGTGCATCAAACGGATACCAGGGCAATGTAGAGGACCCATAGGGCTATTATTTCCCGGTCTCAAATTTGGGCTGTAGGGGTACCACCAAGTGGCTCCCAGGGGCTCGGGCTCATTTTAGGGGGTTATATCTCACTTGAGTTTGATCACAGGAACTTGGAAACACTGGGGTTAAGTAGAGGACCCCAAGAGGTATTCATATCAAGCATTATAGGGCGCTTATAACCCTAAAAGGGTCCAGCTAGCTCACCCGAACTTTGGCATTTTTCATGCATTTCACAATGATAGAGGGGTAAAAGTGGTTCATTATCTCCCTTATCTTTGAAGTGTGCATCAAACGGATACCAGGGCAGAAAAATGCCAAAGTTCGGGTGAGCTAGCTGGACCCTTTTGGTGTCATAGGCGCCCTGTAACGCTTAGTATGAATACCTTTTGGGGTCCTCTACTAAACTCCAGTGTTTCCAAGTTCCTGTGATCAAACTCAAGTGAGATATAAACCTCTGAAATGAGCCCGAACCCCTGGGAGCCACTTGGTGGTACCCCTACAGCCCAAATTTGAGACCGGAGAATGATAGCCATATGGGTCCCCTACACTGCCCTGGTATCCGTTTGATGCACACTTCAAAGATAAGGGAGATAATGAACCACTTTTACCCCTCTATCATTGTGAAATGCTGAAAAATGCCAAAGTTCGGGTGAGCTAGCTGGACCCTTTTAGGGTTATAAGCGCCCTATAACGCTTAATATGAATACCTCTTGGGGTCCTCTACTTAACCCCAGTGTTTCCAAGTTCCTGTGATCAAACTCAAGTGAGATATAACCCCCTAAAGTGAGCCCGAGCCCCTGGGAGCCACTTGGTGGTACCCCTACAGCCCAAATTTGAGACCGGAAAATGATAGCCATATGGGTCCCCTACACTGCCCTGGTATCCGTTTGATGCACACTTCAAAGATAAGGGAGATAATGAACCACTTTTACCCCTCTATCATTGTGAAATGCTGAAAAATGCCAAAGTTCGGGTGAGCTAGCTGGACCCTTTTAGGGTTATAAGCGCCCTATAACGCTTAATATGAATACCTCTTGGGGTCCTCTACTTAACCCCAGTGTTTCCAAGTTCCTGTGATCAAACTCAAGTGAGATATAAGCCCCTAAAATGAGCCCGAGCCCCTGGGAGCCACTTGGTGGTACCCCTACAACCCAAATTTGAGACCGGAGAATGATAGCCATATGGGTCCCCTACACTGCCCTGGTATCCGTTTGATGCACACTTCAAAGATAAGGGAGATAATGAACCACTTTTACCCCTCTATCATTGTGAAATGCATGAAAAATGCCAAAGTTCGGGTGAGCTAGCTGGACCCTTTTAGGGTTATAAGCGCCCTATAACGCTTAATATGAATACCTCTTGGGGTCCTCTACTTAACCCCAGTGTTTCCAAGTTCCTGTGATCAAACTCAAGTGAGATATAAGCCCCTAAAATGAGCCCGAGCCCCTGGGAGCCACTTGGTGGTACCCCTACAGCCCAAATATGAGACCGGAGAATGATAGCCATATGGGTCCCCTACACTGCCCTGGTATCCGTTTGATGCACACTTCAAAGATAAGGGAGATAATGAACCACTTTTACCCCTCTATCATTGTGAAATGCTGAAAAATGCCAAAGTTCGGGTGAGCTAGCTGGACCCTTTTAGGGTTATAAGCGCCCTATAACGCTTAATATGAATACCTCTTGGGGTCCTCTACTTAACCCCAGTGTTTCCAAGTTCCTGTGATCAAACTCAAGTGAGATATAACACCCTAAAATGAGCCCGAGCCCCTGGGAGCCACTTGGTGGTACCCCTACAGCCCAAATTTGAGACCGGAGAATGATAGCCATATGGGTCCCCTACACTGCCCTGGTATCCGTTTGATGCACACTTCAAAGATAAGGGAGATAATGAACCACTTTTACCCCTCTATCATTGTGAAATGCTGAAAAATGCCAAAGTTCGGGTGAGCTAAATAGTCTCTTATTTATATCTTAGCAATTTTTCTCGAAGGTTCACGTCAAAACATGGCTGACACAAAATAATCCCTATTTCCTCTTTGAATTTCTGTTGATTTGGTTTGCTACAGAGGCAAATTTTTTAATGAGAATAAAATCACAATGTAAGATTTCTGATCGTCCCATATTTGTAATAATATGAGGACTTTTTGATTTTCAAATCATGTTATTTCGGGAGAGAAGTAAAAAGACTCGGGGATCAATTTTTAAGCCTACGTATAAACAAATACCAATATTCGATTGAATTTCATTAGACACAAACACATTTATAATTCTTATCCAGGTGAGCTTTACTGCCTCCGAAGTTGTCAATGCTCATTGATATTATTCTTGCATAAATCTTCTTGATATTAATTAAAATATTCCGATAATTAAGTAAAGTATAATTTTCTGTTCGACTACTCGCAGTACTTTGATGAATTTCCTTATTGGCTGCTAGCTTCTACGGGCTTAATGGCTGCTGTTAGTGGCTGCTAGCTTCAGCCTGGTTTTCAAATCACCAGATAACTTTGAAATCCAGTTGGCATCAAAATAGGGTATTTTAGGTGCTGTCCCACTTTTCCAATTAGCTCCCTCGGAATAGTTCCAGACATGGAATGGGTTAGAACAATGGAGTCTTGTTCTAAAAGATCCGAGCTTGACAGTTGTGTTTGCAGGATGCTCATAAGAACCAAAGCAGCATAAAACCCACACATTCTAAAAGATTTAAGAAAGAACCAAATCATAACCTCATAAACTAACATTTTTACACTACTCAATCAAATAGAAACCATAGCCTTGGTCATCACTCGGGCTTATTCAAGCACATGTCAACTGCAATTTGACATCAACAGATGTGTTCACTGCATTACCTACACTCATGACAGTGACAGACAGTCATGTCAAATTAATGCTTTTTTTCTGTCACAAAAATGCAGTATTCATTAGAATCTGAAACTGGACTTTATACGAGGATGAAGCTGCACCCCCCCCTTCCCAATTATCAGTTGAATTAACTATATTATTATATTGATACGTACGTATTAACTAATATTCATAACCCTGCAAAAATTGCTGATGTCATCAACTTTCTGTCATTAACTATATTTTAGTGACTAGAATCTAAATCATCTATGATTTTCATTAGGTAAACATCTTCAATATCTGAGGATCATATATTCTTTTCTTCAATGATATTAATCAGCAATGATCGTTAGACTTCTGTAATTCTTTGCGATACACACTGCAGCTAAACAAATATATCGATGAAACAGATGGATATATAGGTCAAAATACAACTATATAGTTACCTGAGCACGGGGCGGAGGTGATGCACAAAAATGGAAAAATAACACTTTCTTTGTCAGCATCAGTAGCTCACCACGGGAGGTTATAAGGGATTACTAAAATAAAAATGATTCGGTCTAACTTTCATTTTCCGTATTACAGTGGTAGTTAGGGATACGTCGAGTGAACGGATGATAATGAAGTTTGATAGGTTCTTGTCACAGAATATGTTTTCCTTCATCAATGCTGTTTATCTGTTCAAAAATTGGATATAACATGAGTATATATATGTTTATTCACCAATCAAGGGCCCTCGGGGAGCATATACATTAAAACAATAAAACAACATGATTATAACAAATAATGGATGAAATATATAAATGTTGTACTGTTAAGTAAGCATAGTAAGTTACAATTGGAGGTACATCTGATATAACACATACCAAGTTGTCATACATATGCAAGGGTATATATACATTTATTTGCAAGTACAGAAATAAACAGCTATAAATACACAATCCCTCATAGCAATACGTTAGTATTGATACAGACACATTATATACAGCCCCCAATATGTATTTGTATTCCATATACAATTGTATGTAGACATATTATATAGTTATACATTTGTGATATATTTTCAAGGTAGGACAGTGAGTGGAAGTATAGAATTTTATATGGAAGGGTGCATGAAAATTAACTGTTTTTTGTTGGCCTGACCACATAGGGCACCAAGGGACAAAGCCTAATGCAGCACATGGCTAGGCATTTCGTCAGAGCCATTTCTGTGCGGTCTTGTACCCTATGCACTAGTTTAAAACAGTATTAGTATTGAAAGTGAGATCCCCCCTAAAGCATAACCGAGATAAAATGTTATCACGACTCTAAAAAATCGTAAAACTGACCTGAAAGTAAAAAACGAGATTTTAAAAATAATCTGTATTACGACATCTAAAATCAAGATAAAAAGCATTTATCTAGTCTAAACCATGTCCTAATATTTTTCACTAAATCTGTATTGCGACTTCTAAAATCAAGATAAAGAGTCTCTATCTATTCTAAACCATGATCGTCCTAATATTTTTTTACTTTTAAAAATTCTTTATACATTTCGTCAAGTTTATATCCAGTGTAATAACAACATTTCGCTTTTCAGATATATATATGTACTGATTATATACCTTATATATCTATTCCTTCAAATTTAATTTTTCATTGCATAGTTATACTTTATTTAAAAATCCTTGTAGTTCTATTAACCTAAATGACATCCTGTAATTATTGTAAGCTGAAACATGCCAATCACGATATCATTGTCTTTGATGAAAATATGGCATTAAAAAAAAGTTTTGTATTAGTTGATGTAATGAATCTTTGCATTTCTTTTCCTAATACATACATTTATTTAAATTTATTTAATATGGAACCATGATTAATTTGTATTCATAACGTTCTCCAGGCTGTCATCTTAATTAGAGCCCTGCTCTGCAGACACATTGTATTAATCTATTTCAGACATTACTTTACCTTTCCATATCAACCCTCCCCCTTTTTTATCATCCCCAATCTGGCTCATACCAGGCCTAGGTATGAAATCCTTGTCCAAGCCATTAATTCTTCTCTCCCATTTACTTTATCTGGCTTATTCTTTACACTGTCACAAAAAGTGTTTGTGGGTAAAGATTATGCAGTGACCTTGCACCAAGTGTCTAGGTCAAAGGTCAATGTCACGGCAGATTTCATTTTCTTTTTTCTTATTTACTGTTCTTTTTAACAAAGCCATAGGTCCCGATGCAATAAGTCACAAAATGTTAAAATCAACTTTGCAATCTGTCGCCAAACCACTATGTTTGTTATTCAACAAATCTTTGACTGAAAATGTGTATCCAAATAATTGGAAAATTGCTCATGTATTACCACTGTTTAAAAAGGACGATCCTTCTGTAGTTTCATCAAAAACAATTTATTTTATAAATATCAAGCTGGTTTTTTGCCTGGCCATTCAACTTTATATCAGTTACTAGAAACATATCACAGTATTGTTAAAAATATAGATGAAGGGAAATTTTGTTGTATGGTTTTTTGTGATTTGTCAAAAGCTTTTGACAGAGTGTGGCATAGAGGTCTACTTTTTAAATTACAAACATATGGTATATGTAGCAATATTTTTAATTGGTTTGAAAGCTACTTATGTAATCGTAAACAAAAAGTTATGTATAAGGATATATTATCCTCCTGTAGAGGAGTCAAAGCTGGTGTACCACAGGGTTCATTTCTTGGCCCTCTTCTATTTTTGATTTATGTTAACGATGTGTCAGAAAATATGCTTTCACTGTGTAGACTGTTCGCTGATGATAACTCTTTACAATCTTCTTCATACAATGTTGCAAATATTGAATATGTCCTGAATCATGATCTAAAAGTTCCAGAAAACTGGTCATCCAATTGGCTGTTAAAATTTAATCCATCCAAAACAAAAGCAATGTTTTTTACACTTAAAACAAATTTTTACTTCTCCAAACTCCAATTCCAAAATAGTCGATTAGAATATGTTTCAACACACAAACACCTGGGATTACTTTTTTGTCAGAACCTTTGCTGGTCTGAGTATATCGATAATATTGTTAAAAATGCATACCAAAGATTAGGCCTGTTGAAGAATACTTTATCAAAAATGTACATGACTTTTATTCGACCTTTAATTGAATACTGCTCTGTTGTCTGGGATGGTTGTTCGTTTCAAGATGTCGAAAAATTAGAAAAAGTTCAACTCTATGCAGCAAGAATCATCACTGGCTTACCATTAATAATATCTTCAAGAGAGTCCCTTTATTTAGAAACAGGTTGTATGCCTCTCTCATAGAGACGAAAACTAGCAAAATTGAGCACAATGTATAAAATTCATAATAATTTGGTACCGGACTATTTAAAAAATATTTTTCCTTCTACCAGGTCTTTAGAATCTAATTACAATACACGCAATCGAGAAGACTATACTATTCCAAAATGTAGACTAGAAATATTCAAGAAATCATTTGTTCCTGACACGATCAATAAATGGAATAGTTTAAGTTTAATCACCAGAAAAAAATCCTCGTTTACAACTTTCAAAAGCAGTATTCAATTAAACCAAACTAAACCTCCGTCCTATTTTTGCTTCGGCAAGAGACGACTTAACATTATACACACAAAACTTAGACATAACTGTATCTTAAACTTCGACCTTTTCAGAAGAAATATTATTGAAAGCCCTAATTGCCAATGTGGATTACAAGAAGATTCTTATCATTTGTTTTTTGGATGCAAGAAATATACCAATGCACGAAATTAACTGTTTTCAAACCTTTTAAATTTGAATCAAATTAACATTATTAATTGTCATTTACTTTTGTGGGGAGATGAATCTCTGACTGTCAATTTAAACCAACGTATTTTTTTAGCTGTTCAAAGATTTATCAGAAATTGTGGCAGATTCTCGTAATTTCAGTCTTACTGCCTAGACCAAATTCAAACAGAACTGTTTATAAATACATGTACGTTTGTTCAATAATTTAACCAATTTAATAATATCCATTTCCATGTACTTTCTATTCTAAACTACTACACAATTGTAAATTGTTATACTTGGTAAGAACCTTGTAAGTTGTTAGAACTTGTGTTCGAACCATTTGTTTATACAATAAAATATGTTCAAACAAACTGTTCTTTTTTTCTATTGAGGTACATTCAATTATTAAAGAATCTGCCAGGTTTAATAAAATTAACATAACTTGGAATTTTTTCAATATAACATATTCAGCGTGATCTCCTTTTCCAGGAGGTTTTAATAGTCTTCAATGGTCATGTCAATCCAGTTCTTTGAAAGTTATTGTAGACTCTACAATCTATCCAAGTATTGCAACTCCTAAAGGTTGTTTGATTTACTGTATGTAGCATGATAAAAGATGTATAATTATTGCCAATCACAAGGATATTAAAACAAACAAGAGAAAAGCTGTAAATGTGACAGCAAACTGGGTTTTCTTTTGTGTGAACAGTACCCATTTGTCAACCCTTAATAAATGAACACTACCTATCCAGAGAAATGGGGTACTCTATATGCAATATTTTTGCCAAAAAATAACCAAGTTCAACAGCTGTTATTTTTTTCATAAATAATCAGAAATTAAAATCATAGCAATATGCACACCTCTGATATATGTACAATTGATCTGCAAAAGAACAACTTCCTAACCTGAAAACTGTACGAGGATTTATCCGTACAATAAGGGTACCCTTTCGCCATTTTCACCATTTCAATAATCAGATTATTCCTTTGGAAAACCTGGTTAAAAATTGATTTTATAAATAAATATATATATATATATATATATCATAAAAATCTAACCATAATATTGAACAAAATCTCAATTAAAAACTTTCTTTCTATCAAGAGTCATCCGATGATGAATCTGTTTTGATTTTTTCCTCCCACTCCTTGAAACCTAATTCTCCATCTGTGTTTCCTCCTTCCTCTGTTGGATTGTATTTAAGTCTACTGTCACCACTGAACCGTTCCAAGCACTCCGCCTCTGACTGATTGTCTTTTAGAAGTTTATATTTAGCCAGGAGGAAAGTGTCGGGTAGTGGGGCCTTTATCTGGAAATTTTCTTGCTGATCATTTTTCAGAAATACAATATCAACCGCAGATCTGTGAAGAAACACCGGAAAATTCTGCACATGTCCTTGCTTGATTCCAAGGTTATGTAGAATTCCTTTTGAAAGTTCCTGCAAATTATATGAGCAAGATTTACTGGTACCATCTTTAACATGCATATTTAAGTACAAGTTTAAAGGAAAAAATGTCACTAAAATTAAAATTAATTCTGAGATCATACATGTTCTATCAGCAAGAGATATTGACTGTTTTATATGTATCAGCTCTGACAGGTAGAAATTGGCATTTTATACAGTGGTGATTATTGTTACAGAGGGTTCCGCTTAATCTGATAGACAATTTGTCAGGGAAAAATTATCAGATTAACCGAAAATCAGAATAACCGATTTAGCAGTTTTGTGGTCTTTGATTTTGGTATAGAATTAAATACAAATTGTTTCAAGAGATAATTTATCAATGAAAGGATATAATTTGTATGTCAACAGTTTGAAATGAAATAATTTACCTTGCAATAGCAATGAAATAGCATGAAAGTCTTTTTTTTGTTTGTAAATGCCCAAAAGAAAATGTTTCTCTACATTACGATGGTTTTAAAGTGGCCGCCATTTTGACAGGAAGTAATAAGAGGAAATGGCTGTCTCAACAGTACCTCTTTTCAATTGAACTATTTATTTTAATTCTTTTTCTGTTATAAAATGCTCTTAAATAATTAATTATGCATGATAAAAAAATATTTGATTTTATTTATAAGTTTTCTACCACGATGTAAAATTGAAAGTAGTCAGAATTTCCTCGGTGTCACATGTTCCAAAGCCTGTCATTTTTGATTCAGAAATTACGTTTAAATACTTCTTCATGGTGCAAGCCCAGCATGAAATTAACACATGCAATTGGTAAGTAAACAAACAATTAAAATTGTACACAGGTAAGGACAGTCCTGTGTGCAGTCATCCGAAACAATTACCGATGTCGGTAGCTTTCATCTTGCGAAGAAAGGAGCCCCTTGTGTGCGTTGAAGTGTAACTAATGCCATGGAAAGAGTTACTGTGTACACAAGAGGGGTGTCAACCAAAAAAAACATAGGTGTATACAGGTGTAAAAGGGTGGGGAATCTATATTACACTGTCACAATCCTATCAGATTAACCGAAAATGACATTTTTTCCTATCAGATTATCAGGAAAAAATAAAAAGGGATATATAAGAAATGGTTTGGTGTTTTGATATTATATCAGATTAACCGAATTATCAGATTAACCGCTATCAGATTAAGTGGAACCCTCTGTATTAACAATAATATGCTAAATTTGCTGATGAAGAACAATAAATTAATACAATAATACAAATGTATCTATGTGTGCATACAATAGATAGGTGTATTATCTGAAGTGAAGAAGTTGACAGCTTAAGCCCTGTATTACATGTACCTGTGGCCTGGGTATTCCTGCGGAAGGGATCTGTTTGAGTATTGACATTTTGACCCCCATAACTGACACAGCCCTCCAGAAATACTCCTGATCCCCCAGAATCGGGGCAAACCTCTCACTCAGGAAAGCAGGAATCACATGATTGGAGGCTGAAAGTACCCGTTTAACAACTATAGTCCAAGGTGAAATCTAATTACGTAGTCTACATGATTAACTGTGGAATTGCAGCTCGCTGGAAACTATTTTGAAGGAACGACTAAAGAGCTGGACTTCTGTCCGTTAGAAAACTTATATATTTATTGTCATAAATATATTCTGATATTTTTCAAATTGGTACATTATTATAAGTTGCAAGTCAGATCTGATAAACATACATGTATTAAGAAAATTGGACACTAGCAGGTGTATACTATTACCTCCCTTTACAACAGCTGCATCTATTATGTTGTGACATAAGGAACCAATAAAGTTATTATTTTCACAGCAAAATGAACATGAATATTATTACCCAAAATAACAAAAGAATTAGCAATACCTGAGGTTACAGAGACTCTAACATGGCTACTCCTGGTTCCTCGATCTTCATTTTTTGCAATTATCTCCCCTGATAATGATGTGTACATCACATTTCCTCTTTTTCTTGTATTCATACTGGGAGTACAGAAAACTGTCTGAAAGAAACATATTATCCAAAACATAAGTATGTATTAGATATACATGTAACTTTATGTCACAACATGTAATATGCTGATACATGAAACTTATTGAAAGAAGTCTTAGATTAGTAGAGAACTCTTAATAGTCTGGATCTGTACATTTAATGATATTTTCATACCATGAGAAATAGACTTTAACATAAAGGCGGCTGGACCCTGCATATTTCTGTTAATGCATCTCTACGTAATTACTTACCAGAAATTAAAACGCATAGTTTTGTGTACATATATTAGGGTTTTATTTGCTTGTTGCATGTTCTGTTAAAATGAATCTTTATTAGACAAACAGGAATAAGTTTTGCCTCTTTTATCTTTTAGTTTAAATATGATCACGAAAATAGCAAAAAAAAATCAATTGAAACAGATAAAACTTTTCTCTGAGATGCTTTGCATACTTGTGGAAGGTATATATCTCTGAACTTTTCCTTGTTGTAGTATAGCTTCACTTTCTCTGCTGGCAGTTTGTCAGGGACTCCAACACACAAAGCACTGTACAATATGGAAAATAAAACCATGACTGAAGGCATAAACCCCTGCTACATATTAATCATATATTATAAATTCCTTACTTTATGCAAGTACAAAATTCCATGATTCTGCTGTTTTGTGTGAAATACAATTAGAAAGGAAGTAGGCATTACTTGCAATCAATGGTATTTGATATGAAAAATTGCGAGCACTGAAATTTTGTTTTGCTATCATATATATGATATAGTTTACAACTGTTGGAAGAATAATAAGTAAATTTTAAAATCCACAAAGGGTGCTTCGATCTCTTGATTTTACGTGGATATTAATTCCTCAAATTTGATCAGAAATTTACAGTCTTTGGGAAAAAATAAAGACTTCCTTGCCTCACTCCAACCTTCACACTAAAACCCCACAAACCCCTGACTTACTCCCAGTGCTGGTAAAGGTACTGGTTGGTAGTTTTAAGACTGTTGAACCTCTTCTGGAGGTACTCTTTATAATTCTCCGATTTGGTTAAAATCAGGACACCACTGCACATTCTGAAAAAAAAGAAAAGATTTACCTACATCTCATTAGACTGAAGCTTTGGAAATGCTGAATATCATGAATGTGAATATTTTGGCAGGTAAAGCTTTGGTGTTTCATCATAATAACAACATGTTTGTGAAAGGGTCATTTTTGCCAAAAAAAGAATGAACCAAACAACTTCTTCGTAGTTTATTGCAGAGTCTGCTGTTCTTCTGCTTTTACCAGTACTCCTTTTTGAAATGGTTCAAATGATGATAAATTCTGTGATACATATTAGTCATTGCAAAAATTTCCTCCATGCAATAACTTCCATGTTTACAAAATCAAGTTACTAAACATAAACAGTTTAGGATTCCGAAGGACACAACTAATTATTGAGGCTAAATATTAGTCTATATTGCTGGTAATAAAACTAAAGACCTGAATAAATCTGATAATCTTCATCAGCACTATGGATTCAGTCACTTTCCTGAAATTTTCTGTTATGTGTGGAGAAATTCAACTGAATTGGTGTTCCTTATATCTAGTGCCACCCACCTGTCTATTGGTAGAGCCACATAGAGCTTGGTGCAGAGCAAGCATTCTGCTAACTCTGGTAAAAGTCCATCCAAATTTACAACACGGTTAACCAACTCACGATTCTTTATATTCTTTGGTGGATTATCTATCAAAAGAAAACATTACATCTGTACATGTAATATGAAAATATAATTATAGATCATATAATTATAGATGTTGGACAAACACTTAATGATTTATGATATCATAATGTGAAAAATGAAGTCCATACTAGGTTTTTAAATAAACATAATCAAGACATTCTTAAATTTTATCTTACTGTTTAAGTATACCACTAAGATCTAAAGAAAGAACCATTTACAGCATTTTCTAAGATAAAATACATGAAATTATTAGTAATGTATGGTAGATTTAACCACAAGCAACCTTATAAACATACACTTCGGAATGTGCAATGGTAACTGGTTAAATGCATAAAATGTTTTATAAAATTTAATGACATATATTAATCATGTAATTAGTATGGTATACACTATATCTTAATACATTTGTATTTAAAACATAATTTTGCAGAATAAAAAGTTACTATGTTGTAATACTTGTATAATGTTTGTACTTACAAGTCAGTGGAAATCCTGCAGGTTTGTTGAAGGCAACAATGTGCTCTAAATACAGTAAATTCATATGTAGGGCTATTTACCACAGTTTTAGGAGAAAAAATTGTTGAAGTAGGTCAAGAATATAATTCTCTTGATATATTTCATAAATGAGAGAGAGAGAGAGAGAGAGAGAGATTGAGATTACCATCCTCATACAGTTTGTTCTTCAAGAGATAATTCCTCATGTAGAATGGATCACTACTGCTAACAAGATCATTATTGTACTTAATCAGATCCAGTAACGCATTCTCCTGTCTTTGAGTTCTTGATTTGTCCTTTACTTCCCCTGTGGTCTCATGAAAATATCGTTTACGTGAACAAAACCCCCATATCAAATCCTGTGAGAATTTTGTCTCTCCTTTTCTGATGTGACAACAGCCAAACAGTCTGCATGTTTTTCTACCCAGTGACGCCATTAATCTGTGAAAAAAGAATTAATCTGTTATGACAAACTTTAGGTTAACTGATCACTTACATCTCAAGAAAATACATAGGTTTAAAAGCTGACTAAAGTGTTCTACAGTTACAACTCAAGATCATCTTCGTAAGCCAAGGGTTTTCTGTCCACTGGAGCAGAAAAGACAGAAAACCCTTGGCTTGTAAAGATGACTCAAGATATGATCTATGAAAAGGGGATATTATCCTAGGAACACGATCCAGTTTTGACTGTGTTCCAGTTTTGACATGCATGTAGGTAAGAAATATATGTAGATCTCAACAGTTTTTTGTGTTAAATTTCTGTTAAACAATGCTAGATAGAATGAATGCCTGGGAGAAGAGGGCTGGAGTAGACAACTACAATGTAATGCAAGCACTAAATTAACAATTTAATGGGGGTCAGTCTTTGAAATCTTACAACATGTACTGTACAATAATAATATTCTACAAAGAATCTGCTCAACTTCCCCTCACTCCTTTGTCTGGACAATTTCATGCATACATGTGTGACGGTCAGACCAGTTCGAATACTTGCGCCAGATGGCTCAGTTGGTAGAGCATTCAGGAGGCCCGGGTCGAATCCCGGTCTGGTCCGTCATTATTTCTCCCTCCCATCCTATATATTTAGTGCCATGACCAAGCCCTGGAACTGACAGGTTAATTCCTGCCAGGGGAAGAGCCTGGGGTGATCTTTAAGGGCGAAAGTCATTTAAGGGGCGAGGAATGTGATGGTCAGACCGGTTCGAATACCAGTGCCAGATAGCATAGTTGGTAGAGCACCTGACTAGAGATTCAGGGGGCCCAGGTTCGAATCCCGGTCTGGTCCGTCATTATTTCTCCATCTCATTACACATGTATACATGTTATCTGCATTATAAGATAATTGATCCATTAAGAGTCATAGTCCATTTATTGCGGTGTTGTAAAATAAAATTGAGGCACTGACCATTCATGAGTTAAAATGTCTGTCAGAAATTCAGAGATCCTTTCTTTTACAGCCTATAATTTAACTAGTTCTGGAGAGCATATTAATATAGAATCTTGCGCATGGACACCCATCAGCCAATATTCCACTTGCTTCATGTTGGTATCATGTTCACACTCTCACAGAAAACTTTTCTTTTTTATAAAAATATAACAGAAACAAGTTTCATTCTAATTATCACGTTGTGTATTGAGATTGAATTTGAATCAGAATTTATTGCCATCATTATTACTTAAATGGATTTATTAAATAAGCAAATTATTACGTACTCTGAAACACAACCAAACCTTCTCTTTTTTTTCTTCAATGTTAATTGAACGCTTGAAATACGGGCTAATGAACCAAACAACAGATGAACAGGAATATTTACTTATTTATGTAATGTCGTTAAAATAAGAAAAAAAATTATTTATTGTTTTAAAATTTCTTTTTATTATTTATTTATATTAATATATGTATCACAAAAACGATCTATTTTCTCGAATTTTAATTTTTCTGCTAGTAACCGATTACAGCAATATCCTGTAATTATACACATCTTTGAAACGCATAAGCGGTCAAGATTCTTACTTGTAAACTGACAGCACGTGTGTAAAATTTACTGTTGACAATTTCTTATATTTTGAGATAGCGAAATGGCAAAAAGTATCCGAAGTAAGCGGAAACGAATGTTGAGAAACATAAAGAGAGAACGATATGCTAAAAAGGATCTTGAAAAATTAAAACAGATGGTGGCTTTAGCGGAAAAAGATAAAGACACCGAAATGAAAGAGCTCTACACAGGTATATGGCGAGCACACGATAGTCATACAAAGAGAGATGCATTCAGCTTTTTCTTCTTTTATGATCTATCTTATTAGATATACATATTTCATACATGCTCGTTTTCATTCTTGTCAATTTCTCATTTTTCTGTGGGTAAAAAGAGGGGGCATGCCATTGGACTTTTCTTATACCAATTTCAGTTGATTTTATCTTATTATAGGTATGTGTGAACGTGTTAAAATTTACATATTGGATCTGAATACAAATTGTATTATAATTTTAGTGACAGAACCACTAGGAAGTGCAAAGTCAGCAGGTGAACCATCAGGTAAAAAATCATTTAATTCCAGTCGAGCATTATAAAATAATTGTAAAACAAAGCTCATCATACTGCAATCTTATAAACTTTAAGTGTAGTGGTCCTGTAGGTGACAGGTACAAATTGCAGGGCTACCGTTTAGACCATTATTGCATGCACTGTGACTTATGTTTCACCCCTGCTTATGCTTGCTGTCGAAATGACAAGACATGTCCTGTAGATCTATAAATTGTTTGTGATTTGTCTCCAATTATACGTGGCGGTGATCGCCAGTAAAGTGTCTTCATCTAGTAGAGTATGATCCAGAGTTAAAGTTAGGGAGAAACGCTATAAAAACCGTACATTGAGAAGTGGAAAGATTTATTTTTGATTAGCAGAAAAAACCAAAAGCTGTGTGTCACTTCTGCATTTAGGTTTTTGTTGTTTGTGTGCAATATCTTTGTTTTAAGGTAGTCCATCCATAACTACCATATTTCATATCTAGTAGATTGCAAGTTTGATCACCAAAATCTTAGTGTGATTTTAAGGACTTAATCAAATAATAAAGATTCACCCTTGAAATTTTAAAAACTTTCCAATATTAATAAATTGATCACATCTTGAAGTTAATTTTAAAGTCTATTGAAAAAATGCATTTTTAAATATATCGTTTTAGTATAACTAGTTTTCTCACAAATCTCCTGGTAAAAAGTTGCAAAAGCTTCCCCTTTCTTTGAAAATGCGAAAAAAATTCATAATTTACCATACATATTTAGAGAAAATGATTTTTCCCTAATTTTTGTAAAGGGAAGACAACTCTTTGAAAATTTTAAGTGCAAAAAGTTCACTTAACTGACTACATACACACTCCCGAATTTGGTTAATGTCAGCCTCATAATAATTTTAAGATATGAATTAAATGTAGTTTAGATCAATCAAAATTGTTAAATTCACATGTTATGGATGGACTACCTTAACACTTACCATACATTTAGGTTCAGATGGCATGGATGTTGACAAAAAAGCCAGAGATCCCAAAACACTCCGAGATGAAAATGGACACTACCCAGTGTGGATGAACTCACGACGAGTCAAAAAACACAAAAAGAGACTTCAAGGAATGGCCAAGAAAAAGGAAAACAAACAAAAGTCTAAAAAGAAGCGATGATTGAAGAAACAGCCATACAATTGTGATTAATACAGACATGTTAAATTGAGAGTGAGATTTTAGACGATGGTCTCAAAAGAAATGCTGATTGATTGAGTATGAGTGATTTCATTACATTGAACTACTATGTCATGATGACACTGAAGCTTGTATCAATGAAAATTGTTAAACTTTTATATGTATATTATTGAAACTTTAACACACAGTCTAAACAGTCAGCACAAGGTGACTGTCAGTCATGTTTATTATGTTATTTTGTTGTCAATAAATCAACTCAATTCACAGACTTAGTTACCAATTACAATTATTCCAACTACCAGTAAGAAACCATCTTTAAACTTTTGCAGATCTGTATGAGGTCATAATGTCAACAAAGTACATACATTGTATTGAAAAGTTTTTAATTTCATACATAATACAGCTTTGTATGATCGAACAGAAAACCGACACCAATATACTTTATGAATGTAAAGTTCATGGGCCTATACTCATTTTAATATTTGTCAGTTCCATAGCTATCTTTGACGAAATGAATTAAAAAGCCTATACTTGATGCAAAAGGTTGCTCATTAACATGTCCATGACATTTTCATATGTAACAGGATGGGAGAAATCATGATGGACCAGACTGGGATTCAATCACATGCCCCCTGAATCTCTAGTATGGTGCTCTACCAACTGAGCTATCTGGCGCCTGTATTCGAACAGGTCTCACAGTCACACATAAAATTCAGAAAAGGTCAAGGTAACAGCATATTGAATCATTCCTGTCCACTCCTTAACTTTGTTTTTAGAAACTTTAGAACTTGGAACAGTGGGGGTATGGGATAGGAGGTTGCACTAAACATAAATGTGTTACCTGTACATATATATTAACCTGATTTAAAATCACATGATGGAAGGTCATGTTTGTGATTTAAATCATCAACCAGATTTCATTTATGAGTTTATTTAAACATATTCAAGAGTAATCACTCAGTTGTACAACAAGTTTGCAATTACAAAGTAATAACTAAGGATTTCTAGAATTGCAATTCAAGACATGGTATTCTTTTCAGAATCCACCACCTACATGTACATGACGATCAAACCAAATGTTTCTATGTACAGGATGCAATTAAAAAATGTTGTGCACTGCACTTGGAAATGTATCAAATAAAACGAATTCATGATCTTCCATGGATACTTCTGCGTCTTCCTAACTTTTAAAACTATTTAGTATACCCTCAGTTGGCTCCAATAGGTTGTACCACATGGAGTGATAAACATTTTACCAATGAACACATTACAGAGTCTTCCCTCTCCAAACATTCAACATCATTTTTCGTTGTCAATCAATCAATACAATATTCTTCCTTCGTGATGTATATGCCATATCTCAGCACACAGAAAGCCACACCCCATGACTTGTAATAACTGTTATACAGGCTGCCACCCTCCTCTCTTTCACCACATGAACGGTGCCCTCTCCCTCAACATGCGGACACTGTACTGCTTCCACTCTCTCTGTGTTATCCACATCTCCTGGGTGGTGTCCAAGCAAGCCAATATGGCGGCTCCTTTCCAGCAAACCATGCATGGATCCAGATCCTATGATAAAAATACAACTTAATAACACTTAGAGTAACACTTGGAGGAACAGTGGCATGGTGTAAACAAAATAGGTTACAGTTATTTCAATGGTGTAAGCAGACCTTTTAATTTTGCAGACTGTTCATCTATTATACCTTTGCCAAAATAATTTTATTATTTCATCAAGAACATCAAAGATAAACAAGCTTGATTTTTATTCATGTACAGTATTTCTAGAGCAGACTATTTTAAACTTTTGGTCTACTTTGATCTATATTCATACACATAATAAAATCTAATCAATCCATATTGTGTGAAATCACAAATTCTGTATACTAAAAAACAAAACAAGTAATGTTTACTTTGAGAGAGCATTACTTTACAAAAAATTGATGGATAGCTACAAGATAATTCAGTTGGTGAACTAACTAAAACAATATCATATGATACAAACATCACAGACCACTGAGATCACCATGTTATCAATGTCTTTACCTTTGGTCTGGTGAGGACGTCCATGGTTTCCAGCATTAGGCGGTACTGAGGTGGCATCCCCACCCACACTCGGTACTGGAGCCACTGCTGGGCCCCCTCCATCATCATCCCACCTCCCACCACCACAATACAGCTGTACATCTTCTTCTTCGTCTCATCATTGTCTGAAATCAGAATGTAAACTATGGGATCAGACAAAATACGGTTAAAAGTGAATTAAATAGTGAATTAATACTAGGTACATTTACTAATATAAAAACGATTTCATGATTTCTAATCTACAAGGAAATCTTGGAAACGATTACTTATAAAAGAAATTGACAGATGTTTTGTATGCTGACAGCCCATAAAATGACTGGTTAATACCCACACATGTAGCGGAAGTTCTATTCAAGGGAAATATTTGTGTTTTATGATAAATAAGTTGCCCATTATTATTTTACCATTCAAAATCTTTTAGAAAAGATATCATACTGAATATTTTGTGAAGTCTATCCTTCCCCAAAACCCTTTTGTAATGATTCATGATTTTTCAATGATTATAATGATTTTATAACATGAAAATAAACTTTTACCACATTCACAATATATTGTATTTAGTTGTATATGCACTGACCACATTTATCAATGCTGTGTAGGATGGCCTGGTCTATCCCCATCAGCTGGACCTCAGAGTCTGCAGACTCCGCCTCGGGCTCCTCCTCCATCTCCATGCCCCGCCCACCTTTCTGAATGTCTGTCACCTGTAGGGACTCAGTGTTGTCGTTTGAGTCGTCGTCCATCTGGGGTTGAAAGGTCGAGTCGTCAAACTGTCCGATGTTGCTCTCATTGGCGTCTTTGTTATCTGAGTTGTCTTTCTTTTTTGCCAACTTAGTCTAGTAGTAAAGAAATACACCAACTTTCAGAATTTTCCAAATACTGGTATCAACAAAGAAACAAGATTTATTTCTAGAAAAATTTAAACATAATTCGAATACATATGTAAAGAGATCACGTGATGCATACCTATGGCATATATCAAAGTTTGAATATTGCATATCACTGTTATAAGCATCAAGGATTTAGTCAAGTTTAGAACAATTTATTTTCCATGTTTACCTGTAATGTACTATCTAGAAATTCTAATTACCTCCCTTGTGGTCATCTTGAGATAGAACTCATCATGTGGGTCCTCTGGGTCTCCCTCACTTCTCTTCTGGACGTGTGCCAAGTCTCCATGTAAGGTCAAAAGGTCGGGGAAGAAGAAGCTCATGGAGGTGATGATGCCCTCGTCACCCAGCTTGATGGGATACTTCACTATGTGATGCTCAGGCTTCTTTATCAAAATGGAGTGCTCTTTAAATCCCCAGTCATCCTAAAATTTAATGAATATATAGCATTAAAATCAGGATAAATTAAATCAATGGTTCAAAATAATTCATTTTGGTAATGAAACAACTGATTTACAAAGAGTCTAGTTAATACTCTTAAATAATACATTAAAAAAAGCAGATTCACTATGTCTGACTCAAAACTATTTGCAACTGTGAAAATATCTTTTGCATCTGAAAAGTTTAGTTTTCATACATGTACTTGGTATTTCCACCAAAACCTTACAATTTTGGGTACTGAAGTGAGAGAAAAGGCTAGGGAAGTACTACAACTATTTGATTGGATGCCAAAAAATAGAAGAGCAGAGATTCACATGTTTAATACATTGATGCAAGGGACTGTACCTGATCAAGGCTGCAGTAGTTCTCCTTCATCTCCTGCAGCAGCAGACAATCCACAGTGTTCTGGAGATCGAGCTCTCGTAAGTTGATTCCTGACCGCTGGATTACATTGTGGAAGCACCTGGTAATGTCACTGCCTCCATAGTCCATTGTCACCCTGATTAGAAAATAGAGAATAGAGCAAAACAATTACATTTAAATCAAAACAATTTCAAAGTTTGTAAAATCTATAATACAAAGGTACCGGTATTCTATCTGTATTTCTTCAAACAATTACTTTACATTGAATGAATAAAAAATATTGTCTGGTTCCCTATCTTGTATTTTTTGTCTTAATACATGTATGTTTCCTTGACATGAATCATGACGCACACTTTGTTTGGTTCCCTACCTTGTGTTCCTGTGAGATATTCCATCCTCCACACAACAGACACTAGTTTTTTGGTCCCCAATATCTACAACACAGGCACTGCTGACCCCTGACCCAAAGGATGCACAGACAGACTCCTACGAAAATAAATCAGCAGCCAATGCACTCGGCAAACATTAGCCGATTTGTATCTCTAGGTTACAGAATTGGCTGAGGTTTGCAGAATGCAGCCACCATCTGTACTGGTATTTGTAATAAATGCTTATAACAAACTTTGTACTTGTCTGGTAATTGTAAGCATTATTTAATAACATGTGTAAGTAAGGGTGTGGGTGTTTAAGAAATTGTTTCACTAAAGCCAATATCAGGCCCCGGGGCCATTAAACTTAGACGAGCTCACTTTTGATTTCAGTCTCACTTTTCCACTGATGAAAGGTGGCACAAGAGAAGACAGACAAACCTTTGGTAAGGCATTACAGATGTACACACCTGTTGAAGGATGACTCAAGAAAAGATTGACAACCCTGTTGTAGAACGTTACATTTACACACCTGGTGAAGGATAGCACAGCCAAAGCCCAGTCTCTCCAGTAGCAGGTTCGCCAGCAGCTTTGTGTGTTTGTGGTTAAAGACATCAGGAATTAACAGAATGGCCTTGTACATCTGAAAACAGTCCTCAAATCATTCATTCAGAGATAAAACAACAAGAGATGAGTTTATACATGTCCATGAATGTGAGTGTGCCTTACCTTGAGATCACTGATACTTGCAAAAAGTATCTCATTCTAAGAATTATACTTTGAGTGGTATAATATGTTGTGACCCCTACCTTGCACTGAGTAAGGTATATGAATGTGTGACTTTTCATTGAAAATCTCAGTATGTGAGCTTTAATTAATTGAATATTTTCTCACTCAATGACCTTACTTGGAGATCGTTAAGTAGACTAATCTGTTGCTTTTTCTTACCATAAGATCTTTGAATAGATTTAATATTCCAATGTCTTTTTTTTTTTAACTTGAGATCTTTGAGTGGCATGTCTGGGTGTATCTTACTTTGAGATCTTTGAGGGGTATGTCCAGGTGTTTCTGTATGGCAGTGGCCCAAATGGTCTCTATATCAGCTAACACGGCTGTCACCGTCCCCCCGGGCCCAGGGTGGATATTCAGTCTGCCCCGTCTCATTGGCCAGTGGAGGTCATAATTGTCTGTGGGATTTACATACAAAGCCTGAAAACAAATATCATTACATAATACATCAGAACTTGCCTATAATAAACGCATGAGATGTAAACGCAAAAGCTGATAAAAATTTACTACAAGCAACTCACACATTACACATTATTCATGTACACTTATTTCACATTATTAGTCTTCAAGTTCAAATGTGCTTTGAAGTTATCCAACTGATATGCTAGTTCATGTACATGTGTATTGTAAATGACAGATATGATAAATTCATCAAAATAAATTCAGTGGAAAGTACATAATATTTAGCACACAATATAGATCTAATTTTTATCATTATCACAGTTTCCACTGTACCAACATATATCACATCTACATCTGATTTACTCTGACCTCTTGACCCACAATAATGGCTGGCTGGTTCTCTGTCTTTGTCCAGGTCTGTTGACAAATGACTTCTGTTCTCTGACCTTTCACTCCATGATTAAAATTGTACAGCTACAAAAGAAATATTGGTATTATTCATCTCAACTCATTAGAAATTCCTGTTCCTACAACATAGATTATTGTACTAATTTCGATGTTTTTCCCCAGTAAGGCCAGTACTCAGGCTTTATTTGTTCTTGTTTTTCAAAGCAATTATTTTATAATGTAAAACATTGCAATAAAAATGAATTCTTTTTTTATACATGTGTAGTTACTTTGGCATTGCTAAATCTAGCTAGTGATATCCTAAACAATTTACAGCACTGTATTCATTACATCTGAAACTCAAAGCATTAATTTACAAAACTGATGATTTTTAAATGAGTTTGAGCCACACCATACACTGCTTCTATCATTTATTTATCCTCTAGTTACATCAGTTTACTTGAGGTCTGAGCAGACCTGTTTATACGATGAGGTCTGTCTGTATTCTCCAGTGGAGGTTGGCCTGGTAGACAAGGTCTCCTCGGCCTGCTTGAGTCCAGCCTTAAACTGCTGCTTGGCCTCTGAATGCTGGATGAACAGAAAAAGCCTGACTTTCAAAAACTCATATTTTATTGTATGAAGCTGGCCAATTATTTAAGCAAAGTATCAAGCAGTAAATAAATTTTAGGTAATTGCACTTTCATTTCCAGTTTTTTTCTAAAGATCTATACACAGAAAGACAAATGTACTTCATTGTGTTCATCAATTTACACAGAAAATTTACAATATTGATATAAGAACAGTGCTGTAATAATATCATCTCCATACAATGTGCATGAAACCAGAGACATAAATAACAGAGATTGGCAACTCCGCCATTAGCGTGTTTTGTTGTTGAAAAATGTTACTTTGAGAACTACATATCAGTAAACTGAGATAATGATCTTAAACCAAAAGTATATTGTTTTTATGAAAAATGTGCATAGGTTTTAGACATTTTTGAAACAAAAAATTGAAAAATAAGATTAATATATAGAAAATATATTGGCCAGCTATAGAACATCGGCGAAATCTCGGACGACAGGTAGCCAACTGCCTCCTAAAACTCCTCTTTTAATATTGTTAATAAGGCATAAACTCATGAAAATATAATATTCTAAATGTTTTTGTAATAGGGTTTAGCTGTTTATATTTCGATGTAATTGTTTATTAGAAAGATATACTGATTTAAACTGGGAATACTTTACAATAGGGACTGCGAGATTTCGCGAGATTTCGGTCAGTTGCTAATCTCGTTATTTATGTCTCTGATGAAACTTATATTTAACTTACAACACACTCTGGTCTGAGAATGAGAGAGGTTGAGTTCTTCGTTCGTGAGGTCCGCTTCCTAGCCACACACTGTGGTATCGTTACTGGAAGAGGGTCTGATGCCCTGCCAATCCGGAGATTCAGAGACCCAGGGTGTATGATGACAATGGTTGAAGTCTGGACCGGCTGGAATAAATTTACGAATAATTAATGCAAAGCGTCAGTTGTATACAGTCATATACTTCTTTTCAAACTCTTTTATTTTAAATGATTAAATTTGAAATAAAAAAAATTAAGTTAGAAAAGTGATCAAGGTAATGGAGAAAAGCACCGATCTGAACAAACCGACCCTGTCTTCTTTATTTCAGTCTAACATATCATTGACGCACCAGAAATCATGAAAGTTTAGTATCCACTAATATGTATTTAGCATTTAGTATGTTTTTTCACCGATGCAGTAAACATAAAAATGTATTACCTCTGTAATAGGTTCTGGATTTTGAATGTACAATCTCTTTTGTGCGTTAGTAGGCATTTTAGAGATCTAAACAACAACAAAATCGTCAACAGAACAGGAACATGGCATTCTACTTTCGATATGAAAATGAAAGCAAGCTGTATTGATATTAACTCGTTCACTCGATATTCGACTGTTGTACAACTGCCATACCTCCTTGAAATTCTCATGAAGTATACTGTTTATTTTATGTCATTTTTCCTCTTTAAAAGTCAGTCTCTTGGAGGTTGTTTTTGGCATAATAAATATTTTTTTTAAAACTTAAAATAGACTAAATTTTTCATGTTTACAATCGATTTTATAATTTGCTTTCAGTGGCACAGGAACGCAATGCAACGTTCAACCACGGGTACTTGAAGAACTTTTATATATAAAATATAAATGTATGTGCATGTCTCTTTTTAAACATGCACATCCATAATATTTACATTAACTTCCAGGGTCCGTGGGTTCAACCTGGCGAGGCGCGAATTCGAAGCACAGGACCACTGTGGTTTGAAGATTTAAAAATTGTTTTAAATGTTATATAAATGAATCAAATTTTTTTTTACTGCAAAACTTATGTATGATTTCAATGCTTACTCCAAAAACAACGACATATCCATTTGAATTAGTATACTGCTAAAAACCTGTAGCCTCCTTTTCAATTCGGCGCTCAACATCTTGTCCGCTATATCGTATATAATACATTTATTTATCTGAAGACTCTATATTCTAAACTGCTTTTTAAAATGCATTGTTTAGCTTTTAAAATGTCAACCTTTAATTCAAGTAGTTATGATAATGTTCACATCTTTCATTGGTGTCTTCTTGGTTTTAATGTTGATTTTGCGTGGAGTTTTTCTTGATCGATCGAAACTAAAGCTACATTGAGAGCACGCACTTTATGGACTTGCATGGACTGACCACAAACTTCCACGCAGCTGTAATTACCATGGTAACCTTCACATATATGGAAAACTGTCTCTTCCTTATGTGTAAAGTTCTAATCCACAATATTAATTATCAACGTACGTATCTTTACTCATTTTTATCGATTATTGATTAAATGATTCAAAGAGAGATGTAGATATAAACAGTATTTGAAATGCTTCTTTGGTGATTCATTCGGGCTATGAAGGTATAGCTACATGTAGTATTGCAGAAAAAAGAAGATGGGTGAATAAGACGTGTAAAATGCCTATATCAGAAAAGATAAGATACTGTAAAATTAAAATATCAACAAATCTGATAATTTCTTTTTAAAATTATTAAAAACAATTTATATTTAACATAAAATCGATTTGTAACCCTTAAATATGTTAAATATTTGGAATATGTTGATTTAAAGTAGCGTAAGCGTGTCAAAACCTCCAAATAGTGTCATTTTTAGAACTTCAATGTGGTTTTTTTTTATACAGTGGGTCAGAGCTATATATTTTTGTCATAGTCTAAATAAGGTTTAATGGAAATCAAATCGATTTCAATCAACAAAAACGTGGAGAGATGACCCAATATACCTTAAAAATGTCTTTTGTATCCCAACAATTGAACGTTTTAGAAAAATAATACAAGTCCGCTGGTAACCTCGTGGCCAAAGTCGCATATAGCATTTAAACACCGCACCTTGTTGTGACTGAAATGGCTCAGTGGTTAGAGCACCAGACATAAGGTGACCTTATAGAGCTAGGGTTTTTACCTTGTGGGTTCGATGCCACCAAAACTTAATGGTTTATTTTTTCTTATCATTTGTCAAGATATTCAAAACTGAATATAATAGTTAGAAATTGTCCTTTTGAAAACTTGTATCATAACATTATCAAATACATTTAAGTGGAAAAAAAATTAAATTGAAATTGTATTTTACGACTAAACCAAATGGGCATTTGCGCTATCTTATTCCCCCATCTTCTTTACATAACCCTCTAACGCAGGTTGTGTATTTTTTCTGCAAGCACGAAAGAAAGCATTTTATTGTTTATAAGTAAAAGTTGCGATTTTTGCAAATTAAAAAACCCATAACCTTTGTCAGAGGATTATAAAAAAAATTCTGTAATGATTGCTAACTTCATAATACGCATGAAACACTAAAAGAAAGCATTTTAAAGTATGTTTATACGCGGACAAGTTGCGTTAAACTGGTAAGATCTAGATTTTCATTAGAATGAACAACAATCGGCATTCTTAAAAGAAATAGAGGGGAAATGCTCATTGGATGATTATGTATTTCAGTGAATACAATTTTCGGCATGGTAAGGGCAAATGGTTCTCTCTTTTTTTTTTACCGTCATTGGCTTAATGGCAGTTTCAATGCAGATAAAGATCATTTATTTCTAATTCAGAGTCCAGAACAGACAAGAACATGACATATTATTATAATTACAAGAGAGAGACGTGCCGGAGAAAACCATCTTGAACTGAAGTAGGCCTACAATCACATCTGCAAAGTCCAGCTTCCTTGAGTCTATCACGATTTTAATATTTTTCTTATCGTTCTTTAAGTATGGTGATAACACCAAATTTTATTTTTAAAGAAACATTTGTGGGAAGACTTCAATTTTCTATACGTTAATAATTATAAGTGTCTGTTAGATGCCGTGTTATTTTAATGTTTTCATTGATTCCTCCTATCGATATTATTTTCTGCATCAGTTTTGTCAACGGTTGAAATGCCATGCAACAAACTACATGTATTATTCAGGGATACATTTTCCGTTCAATCTGATATCGTTTCGAACATATAACTAAGGTTGCTCCAAATCGGCAACATCCGTACATTCGTCATTGATCTTTTTCATAACGTGTTTCCTATTTGATTTCTTTTACAATAGTTAATCATTGACAGTGATGGATATATGAGTAAGATGGTACATGTGTCAAGAGATATTCAAGAATAATTTGGTGCGTAGAGAAGTACGTTATTCGGTTTAAAAAAGCTCTAATTTCGTTGAATATTAAAACCTTTTGCCATATGTACATTTTGCATCATTTCCTAAGTGTTGAGATGTTGTGTCTTCAAATGCCAGGACTTGGCCCAAGCCTTTCTATGTGTATTCACAAATAAAAAGACATTCCAAAATACTGACCAGGGTCCATCTTTATACCAAGAAAAGTTACATCAACCGTCGATTGTAAATTACTATAAGTAGTATAAACTCGTTTTGAATGACTTTGCACGCTTTTCCTAACATCCTCAGTAAAGTTAAATGTATTCTCAGCCTCTCACATACACGTTCCAATCTATGATTTTTGAAGATCTTTCCGAAGATTTGACTATACTGAAGTATAGGTACATGTACTTTAATAAAACTAATTATTAATAAATACAATCTTACACAAAAAGTTGATACAATTTGCATTCATGAAAAGCATGCTCCAATAATAATCTATTATATATATTTCACATCACAAGCAAAGGGTTCTCTTTCATTGCAGGGATAAGGGAGCAATTTAAACGCCATCTAAAATTGAAACAGAAGTGGATAAACTTTGATATTACAAAGAGTGGAGTAATCGAAAAACATACAGAAAAGTTTATTCAAATCAATGCACTTCAGCGCGGGCGAAAATTTGGCTTGGCTTCCCTTTGAAGCCTTTGGTTGGGATTTTGGCGATAATACCATAGGGGTCTACAACTTGACTCGCTAAAGCCCTGACTCGTTCGCCTGTGTGTAGCGGGGCCCTCGAGGTGGATTGCGTTGTCTAGGGACGCTTACTTGTTGGTATAAGCCCCAACACGCACTTGTCTGGCCGCGGACTGATTTCTACCCGATCCACAGAGAGCGGGGTCTCACGACTTGCCAGAATGCAGTAAACAAGCTTATTGATGCCTATTAGCCCGCGTCTGCAAAATACCACCATTGTAACACCTCTCAATGGGGTATAGACTCTCTCGTGGCATGTCTTTGAACTCGAAAATTTGGTACACACATTATTGAAAAAGTACTTAAGTTGTAAGAACTAGAATTCCAACTTTCCACTTCAAAAGATGAAACAAAATTTTGATCCCCGTGCTGTAATGTTAGAGTACACCCCGTTATCGATAAATATCTATTTTGTGTCATTGAATAGTGGCATAGTTAAGCAGTTCTTAAGATTGCTTTGACTTTTGGTGACATACGTCATATTTAGAATGTCAGTATTGATATTAAGGAACGTCATGCATGTGTTGGAAAGATTTCCATGTAAAATGGTTTTTGCAAAATAGATTTCACTTATATACATATAACTATTTGCAGCATTATCAAAAGCAACATCTATAACAAATTACCAACCCAATTCATCATTCCATTTGACTTTTAGAAATTATTTGTAAAGCGTTTTAATAAAACAGGTACCCATATAGTTAACCATACATAATATACGATGAAGCTCCGAGATGACAATAAAATTGTAACAAAATGTTTTATTTTCTACAAATTGTTGAAAATAATTTTTTTTAAGTTTGTAATGTCATGAATTTATCTTATATTTTGATACAAAATCAAATTTTTTAACTTAGATATAGAAATAATAATTGTTTATTTTAATTAAAATATATACATATATAAATTACAACCCATAAATCTCAGAACCTTTGCACCTTGGCAAATATTGTATTAAAGAACGAATTTTCAAATATAAATGTAAAAGTTTTGAATTGATACACAATTATTTTTTTTTATACAATTTATTAATTATTCGAAGAACATGTGGAAGTAAAAAGATTGCGAAATGTCTTGTTAAAACATTTTTTGAAACAAGTATTTTAAAAGGATTAGAGAGATTTATTTTTAAAAGTTTCTTATTATATATTAAATGAAGAATTCTAAACTTTTTATGTTTAATTCATAAAAAAAAAATATTTAATGAAAAGTGAAAATGTGATATTAATTCTGTTTAAACATCTCCTGTATGATTTTGAAAATACTATATATAAATCGATGTCATTAAGTCAAATTTTACTGGGTTTTTGTTTTACCATTATCATCATATTTAATTCAATCATGACAAATGCATGATAAAGCTTTGAACAGAAAAAATACTTGTAATCAGGGGAAAGGGTGAAATTTTCTTTCATGCTTAGAAATGCATAAAATGTCATGATTTTTAAATGAAAATGAATGACTACGCAGTAGTTTTTAAATTGTTAGGTTTTCCTTGGATATTTTATAAAATTAATTCCATTTAAAGTTTTTGATTTATTGTTTTCAGATAGAGATTGATGGACTCAGTATACATGAAATATTTTAGCCATTGTTTCCAAAATTTTCCTTCGATTATAAAGATTTATTTCACACGCTTTTCACGAAAGTGAGGTAAAACCACCGACACAATATGTCAGAAAAAAGCAAAACTGGACTCTTTGTATTAAAAGGATTCAGAAAAATTGATCCGAAATGTTGACAGCCGAAGAAGCAACATAAATGTTTATCAGCTGCGATCTTTCCATGTTTTTGCAAAGTCTTCCGCTGCTGATGTATGCAAATGACTTAGTTTGACGAGGCCTGATAGTAAATTCTGGTGTTTGAACAATTAGCGGCAAATATCAACATTTTTTCCCAAAACACACGAATTTACGGGTCAGTCTTAATGGAAAAAATATATCGGCGGATAAGACGGTGATTTTCTATGTTTTGTTTCGGATCTATGTTAAATGAGATTTCGGATTTAGTTACGTCATCACTTTGACCAATCCGGATTATAGGATTAGTACTTTGATCCCGACCAAAATGCCGACGATACAAATAAATAATTTAACCATGAACACGACTTCTGTTACGAGCACTTCGGCGCCATAAGGCACTCTACGGGGAGGAAAAGTACTTATAAGTTGAGTGCATTTTAGAAGAAAAGTTTAATTTTTCTAGTTATTTTGTAATCTAACTACATTTTGCAGCGATGCACCGGCGACCGTGTTTATAAATAAAGCAATTTTTACTACATTATAGTTTTTCAATCTGTGTGAAATCTGTGCGCTGGAGGGAGGGGGGGGGGGGGGGGGGTTAAGGAAACGTTTATGCGTAGTTTTATTTTATTTCATTGTGATTGTTTTCTACAGAAACTATACCCAGAATATGAGGGGAAAAAAGGTATCATATATAGTAGAAAAACACACATATGCATGATTTTGAAATCTAATTTAAGATTTTATTTAGGAACTGAAAAAAAATCATTTTCTGTTGAACGTTGAATATCAAATAATTTGTTAACGCATAAAAACTATAAAACAAATACAGACTTTATTTATTAAGCAAAACACGTTTAGATTTGACAATTTACGAAACGACACGATCTGATGCGAAAACAAAGATTTCTTAAAATAAAGACTAATTGTGTAATTGTCAGTTCTGTACTTTTTTCCAACTGCTAGTTTTATATTAACAAATTTAAAGAACACTTATTTTGAAACAAATAAATTATGCTACGCAATCAAATATTACTGAGAAATCGCCTGCAATATACACACGTCGGATACTACTCTTATATAGTTCACCCTAATCATTGAAATAGTACACACACAAATTAATTGCATCCTACAAAACCTTTTCGCAGTAATTGCCCGTCCAAAAATTAAATTAACTTCCCACGTAATGGGATTTTTTCACATGAATGTTTCAATATGTTGATATGAGGACAAATTTATCGATACTCTTAACATGTCTTTGAACGAAGAAATGTATGCTTTTTCAGATCATACTGTGTAAGCTTTTTGATATACGATCAAAATAATTTGTCCGAAGGTTAAATGTAAAACGATCTTTTAGAAGATTTTGGAATCTAGGACTGTTGTATGTAATGACAAAAAGGCGAGTTAAAAAAATATCATTTTTTTATTTCCTTGATGGTTTCAAACTTAAAAAATAAATTTAATTTAAATGTCATTCTCCCACTACGACTATGCAACGACAAAATGTAAAAATCAGGAAAATAATTACAGGAGAATTTTTTGTACCCCGAAAAAATGTACTCTAAAATCTGAGAAACTTTTCAAAACGTAAATCACCTCAAATATTTGTGTTGATTTTTCTTTTTAAAGAGTTTATTCCTAATTCTTACAGTAGAATAACATATTCACCAATTAAAGTACTGTATAAAATCTTGTTGATCGACATTCAATTTGGTCAGGGTTTTATTGATCTTTTCTTAGGATTTCGCTCCTGGTGAACACATGTACATATATTTCATCCCCCTCCCCCTCTAAAAAGCCAATCTATGCAAACAAACAAATACAAAAACACACAAACCATAAAAAACTCAACTCAATTCAAGATTCAAACAAATACAAAAACACACAAATCATAAAAAAACTCAACTCAATTCAAGATCCAGATACATGTACATGTATATGTTAGCGTGCATCATCAATTAGACATTACATTTTCAAAAAGTTTTTATATGTTTGAGACCATGATTACCCCCACCCCCACCTTTCCTCTAACAACCCCCCCCCCCCCAAAAAAAAAAAACCCAACCAACCGATCAAACAAACAAACAAACAAACCTGACGGATTAATAAAAATTACAACCAAAAGTTCTATATGCGCGCCCATTGCTAGATTATGCAGGACATCTGAATATGGGTAACAAGGTGTATTCTTATACCAGAACATAGATGTCCGATATTTATAACAATTATCATAATCTCCGAAAAAGTAGCAAAAAATTAATTTAAAAGCACAGCCATTTTGAAATGATTAGAAAATAGAAAGAGTTCCGATGATAGAGTTTTTCAACTCGCACTCTCGGGTTCCTAAGATTTTTAATTTTTAATTTGCATTTTACCAAATGTGATGGGGTACACGATGTTGAAAGATGCTGAGTAATGCAACGTCTTTCTTCGTTGGTAAATTAAAATGAATACATGTATATAAATACTGACTTGTGTAGTAATATAGAATAGAAGGAAGGGAAAACTTAATTTATTTGATAATTAAAATAAGGTTATCTAAAAAAAAAAATAAGAAAGAAAGAAAGACAGAATTGGAACAGGAACCCCCTTACACTCTCCTCTTCCCCATAAAAGAAGAGGACCTTATTAAAACATAACAAACAGACAAACAAAACTAAACAAATGACCTTAACCAATCAAATGTAGTTTATCAATGATGTTTATACATGTAACATTCATTCTAAAGTTTGGTTCGGTGTATACATATGTGTCTTTAGATTGTATATAAATAGAAACTTTTATTTGATCGACCAATAGATCGGATTCATCGTTTTAGAGAAAGTCTAAATATCCATGGAATGACCGAATGAAAGAATTATTTTAGATATATATTTTTCTCTTAGACCAAAAGACACAAACAAATTCATTATTAATAATTAAATAGAAGTTAAATGTCATTAACATCCACCTACAATTTCTATTTTAAGTAACTCAAGTATATTTAGCACGTGACATAACGCATTTCAATGAAAATTTTCAATTTACACGGAAAAATAAGTTTAAACAATAGTACCAATATTTAAATCTACATTTCATAAGAGTATAACAATTTTCAAGTTATCTACTAAATAACATCAATATGTTTTACATATGTTATTTTCTCCGTTTCACTCCTCCGAAAACATTTTGTTCTCGACTAACCAGAGACATATATAACAATGTTATTTATGTCTCTGGACTAACATATTGAAAATAAGATGAGAACAATTTGTTAAGATTTTTTGCGTTTGTTACAAATACGGATTTTATTTCACGAGTTTAACATATATTAGAAAACAACAAACACTATAATTATTATTCCATGTCAATTCCTCGCCAAAAAAACGAAAACAAAACAAAAAACAACCCCACAATGATGCTTGGCGGACAGGGAAAGCCAAAGAAACAAAACGGCCAATAATGCTTTGTAACGAACTTCGCATTAATCGAGCATTACTCGGCAAATCTCTTTTATAGAATGAACACGATTGTCAGAAGATAAAAAAAATTAACGAAAACTACCGAAACTAAATACGTAAAGAAATAAATGACTAAGAAACAGTTTTAAAAAATAGTAAAAGAAACTACATTTTCAATTAAATTTATCAAAATATTTTTTAACTCTTTTGTCATCTGTTAAATTCCAAAAAAATAAATAAATCAATCAATCAATCAATTCATTTGAATGTTGAAAATCATGATTCGCAATGTTCAAACGTATTCAATTCCTCAGTCATTCAATTAAAAAAAAAATGTAAATCAATTCTTTTGAATTTTAAAAATCACGATTCGAAATTTTCAAACTTATTCAATTCTTTGTCTTTTGCTTAATTGTTTTGTACGTGTACCAATATTCACTGCACAATATTGGTTTGAATTTTGATAAAGAGGCAGTGAAAAGGGAAACACGAGGACAATAAGAAACAAGTTGTAGATATAAAATTCAATTTTTATTAGTTGGATTTGGAATTTTCTTTCACTCCAACGGAAAGTTTTTTTTTATCACATTTCACGCGTGCTTTCCACTCGTAACAATATATCACAGGGGCCAAAACGGGGCTTGGTCCCTGTGCAATATATTAAAAAAAACCCATCCCATCCTACACATGGAATAAATGGCACACTCGCCATTGTTTTTAAAGAGATATGGATGGTCATTGCCATTTAAGACGGTATTAATCTACTGATTTGATTTGAACATATTTTTATTGCACAAAATTACAACTCGGATTGGGCACAAGTTCAGAAACTAAGACCGCCCTCTCCCAATACAAGCATATAATACAGTACAAATAATGTAAACACAAGTTGTAAGGTCAACAGATCATACTTAATAAGAACTCCGTATAAGGATATAGGAAACAATTCAAAGTTTAAAGCTTAAAGATTGGAAATTTTTTTTACTTATTAATAATAAATTATCGCAAAAATAATTTTAAGGTAGATCTGATGGGTAAAAAATTGACTATTTAGCCTCCTTTAGCATTCCCGAATATAAACAAACGCAATAAAAAGATTATTTGGAATGAATTTCTTTCCCATTTTTACGCTTTAAAAAAATAAATCTCGACTTCCTCAATTACCTTCACTTCCTTGTACACACCTACATATATACCTGTTCTGATCTGATGAAACAAGAATTTGGTAACAACAGTACGCGTGACATGGAGTGCATATATAGAAGTATTTGGCAAATAACGATATACTTTATATAATGATCATCAAATCTAAAAACCTACAGTAGCCTCAACTAATCCACCCCCCCCCCCACCACATAGAAAAAATACGCCTACCCCTCCCTCTGAAGACACCCATGCAAACTCATAATTTAAGAAAACACCCGTCAATTATTGTTTAAAAAAATTGGGCAGTAAGGTAAGAGGAAAACGCACCTGAAAATCTTAATATCAGGTACATGTAATTCAGCTAAGGAATCTGCAACCAACGTCAGGTGTTTTTCACAAGTACAGTGTATTGGCAAGCATCATTGATCGCACATTGCGGTATAAATCTAAAGTACATTGATAAGAGAACCAAAGCGATGAAAACTGGACGTTTTCTTCTTTTTATATTTTGCCGTAAATTCGAAACCAAATTCTTTTGTTCTGTAAAATCCATTTTAGTCTATCGATCCAAGGATTTTTCCCCACAGTTGTATTTAAAAGAAAGGTATAGAAAAATTATTCGATGTAGTCTGGAGTCATGTCTTTAAGTTTACTCCTTTCCACGATTACGGTGTACAAAGACACGAAGAATTAGAACATACATGTACGTTTAAAATAGATGTAAATCCCCACACATTTCTGTCATCTTTGATCTGAACCAATCTATCTGCTTACTTCTTCCAAAAGTAAGTATTGACAAACCCGGTGTAACGAACCCCAAATCAAAACGAACATCTCCCCACACTCTCCCAGAGTACACAGTATATTAAAGGACTTGGTCTCGTGATGCTACCAAATGAACATTGCTTTGAACAACGTTACGAACTCTTTTGTAAAAAGTTAAGAAGGTATCCGAAAACCCCTAATTTGTTTTCTATGTTAATCACCGTGTTTACACTAGATTGTATTGTGCCTTGATTTGGGCTATTTAGCGGGACAGAGGAGCGCGGACCCTGGATATATAAATAAAACCTGGTATTCCCCGGGTCCTCGCCAAAGCTGGCGATGTTGTCCGTGGATGCCCCCAATACTTGTTCACAGTGTTCAGAGGAATCTTCCCACAGTTCCTCAGATCATGTGTCTAGACAACAGACGTGAAGAAATCTCTCTTTCTCTCTCTCTCTTTCTCTCTCTCTCTTTCTCTCTCTCTTACTCTTTCTTTCTCCCAATTAAATTTTAATTTGATAGACAACTGGCAATCAACAATTTGTTATTTTAATAAACATTTCTTTAAAAACACTCTGAAATTTACTCTTTTCAATCTCTTTTATTCTAAATGTATGTTTCATAAAGAGAATTTCATATATATTAAAATAAGGTTATAATATTTTTCTATGCTATTTACAACATGCTAGTTGTAACCTTCGTTCTTTCTATCTTTCTGTTTTTCTATAAATATAGCTATATACGGATATGAATGTAAATTTTACTTTCTTAATTAAAAAAAAATAGTTTTTTTTTTCTAGAATAAAGAAAAATCAGTGAAATTCTTGACTGGAATGGAGATAATTCTGGGTACTTAAGGCGTTCAGGAGCCGCGATAAGTCAATCAATTTCTGTTGACAAACTCTTATCGATGACTGCATCATGATTAGCCACGGATCATAGATTGTTTGTCTATTAAGTCGTAGTCTAAATACTTCACAACTATTATCAATTTAAAAACAATTTAACCATATCAAGGTACCCGCCTCCCGCTCTTCTGTGACATCTCGTGAATCTCTCGACGGCGAATTTCAACCAATCAAAAGACGTCCTGGTAGCGAATATCGTTTTCAATATGGACACGCAAATATGGAGCCGATTTAGGTAGCGACCCGGTGTAGGAAATATAAAATAAGACGATCTGGCCGTTATATTGGCAGAACGTACAAATGTTTGGTTGAGTTTTGTAGTGTTTAGCTTGGAGTTTGAAATCCAAGTAGATTTATTTGTGTGTTACCCACAGCGGTGGATGTTTAGAAAAACAAACGACTGAAGAAGATTTGTTTTCTCGTAAATATTTTTAATAACTTGGTGATCATATTTGTTGATTCTTGATATATACCAAAGCTTCAGAATGCAACCGGCACATTATGACAGTGGTTGTTTTCAAAATGGGATCTATGGGTCTTCCACGAACTTCGACGGATCGACAATCAAACTGCACCATGGCCATTATTCAGAAACATCCGATCCTTGTTTCAACGGCTTATTCTCCAACGCTTCATCGCCAGGAAATTTTCTTCCAAGAGACCCTCCATCTTACGCAGAATCTACAACGATTTTCCACCCAGGTTTCGTTCCGAATTCGAGTCCGTCTTATTACAAAATGTCTACTGGACGGCAGGAAATTCCTGAGTATGGAATAACTCGGGGAGGCGGAGAGCAGATTATTTCGAAAGTCGATATTATGGACCAGACCACTGGCTCACTTGATATTACCCCGCGGTATGATACAGATGGTGCTCGACTCCTGCATGAGACAGAGTTGAACTCAAGTCACGAGGATAACGTAAAGTTGGAGAATTCCGTGGAGTATAAACCGGAAATGCAAGGACTACAGACAAACATTCCAGGCAGCGAAACTCATCTTACCCACAATGACAGCGGCAGTAAAACTGAATCAAAAGATGACAAAATAGAACCGGTGGACCAGACAAATCCTGAAAAGGGCCACGACGAGAAAGCCCGAGGAAATGCGGACGTCAAACCCGCCCTATCCTACATTGCCCTCATTGCCAAATCCATCCTGGAATCTTCACAGAAAAGGTTGAGTTTGGGTTCCATATACAGCTGGATAGAGAAGAACTATCCGTACTACCAGAACCGTGGTCAGGGGTGGAGAAACAGCGTGCGACACAACTTGTCTCTGAACGACTGCTTCATCAAGGCGGGGAGATGTGAGGATGGGAAGGGAAACTACTGGGCCATACACCCCGCCAACATACAAGACTTTATGCGGGGGGACTTCAGGCAACGTAGGAGGTCCAGGAGAAGAGGAAGGAAGAAGGAGGTTGAGTTAGGAATGTATCATTTAACTAACGGATATAGCCCCCTTACACCAAGTGTCCCATTTTCACCCTCCGCAACCGCATTCAATTCCATCTATTCTCCGTACACAGAGGCAGAACGCCGCGCATATAGACTAGATGAAGCTCTGTTGAGACAGAGCATGAACAATCCTTTCATGAAGTGGTACCATAACGGAGTTCCGAATGGATCCTATCCCGCACAGAATAGCGCATGTAACACGGGGATGTACAATAACACGTCCGCCCAGTGGCAGGGATACGGGGACCAGTCCTCACAGACTGTCTACCACTCACCCCTGTCTCGGTAAGTTTCCGGAAAACACAGTTGTCCTTGTAAAAATCTCTGTTATATATCATAAAAAATGTTTTAAAAAAATGATATGAAAAAAAATATTAGAGTTGTGAACACATTTTTATTAAATTTCTATATTCTCACTTTTTATCATCATCAAGTTTTGAAAGTTAAAAAATAAATGGGGGGGGGGGGGGGGGGGTGTGAAATAAAAGTTAGAAAAAACAATTAAATCTTACCCAATTTGTATAAAAATAAAATTTAATGAAATATGAAAATATACCATGATATATAGATATAGGAAAACACCTGGATTAAAAGACTTTATAAGTTGCGTTTTATGTTTTGATATAAAATTTTGTTACCTAAACAAAAACAAAATTGCATACATATATGTTGACAAAAAATAAATACAAGATACTGTATATTAATTCTTAAGAAGAATAGAACCGTACCGAAAATAATCACAAATCGTGCTAGTCATAAGAAAGCAAGTCCAATTCTTATATAACTAAAAAACCTATTACAGTGAAGTGTATTTCAAGGTACATGAATTTGCACATAAAATGATGTTAATATTTACACTCGGCCCAATGGACATACATGTATATGTCACACTAATTCATTGTATTATTAAAGAAATATAATTAAGTAACTTTAAATAATGAAGAAATAATGAATGATGTTTGTATCATTGTATTATTAAAGATGTATTATACAGTAACTCATGATTATTAGTGGTATGTATCGGACACTACTGATGTTATGTAACTATAGCGGGCAGGAATGACACCCCGGGTCCCAGAACTATGCGGCTCCGTTACACAGATTTCAGTAATCTGTCTGATAAGATAAATTTCTACCAATCCAATCACCCAGACACACAATGCGCTACCGATTCATTTTTGTCAAAATTCCGCGAAAATAATTTGCAGGGGATACCTTTCAAAATGATACAAATGTATTTGTTAATTGTTCATTTTTTAATGATTGAATTCTTATACGTTATCCGATCAAATGCATTTTAAAATTTCAATAGTTTCTCTTTATTACCATATTTTTATTTTCATTTTTCACCGCTTTCCTTCAACGTTGTTTCTTTATTAATTTCTGAAACCCGTGAAAGAGAGATATTCGGTTTTTTTTTTTAATTTTCAATTTATATAAATGATTAAAAAAAACTGTTATTATTCCAAATGTTTATGAAAATATAGGGGAAAAGGATTAAAACAATTCCCATACCTAACGGATTATATAAGAGTGATACTTTAAAAGAAAAATGAATATAGGTATTGAATTGAAATTTATTTTTACCAATGAATTTGAAAATTACGATAAAAAATCAATTAACAAAAATATCAGACAGAATTTTGCTCCTGATCGTGCAGACAGACTAACCATGAGATTCTAAGAAACAAAACAAACCATGCAAAAATGCGCTCTCAAAGTCCTTTGAAGTTTCGGTACATCACTATTACCCAAACAATACCAGCGGGATACCAAATATGGCCTTCCACCGAAATATCATAATATAAACAAGACTGACAAAATGGATAATATGAGTCGCAGCCTCGCTTTGACCGTGTAAAGCTATAGATAAAAGCTTACACTGTGTTTACAAACATTGTGCACACGTGCAGACATAGGATTAATTGGAACAGTATAAACATGATACGATTAAATTTGAAATCACAGTAATCATAATTGTATAATTCAAATGAATTTTCTGTTTGAGAGAGAAACAAGGTAACTTTAAGTAGAAACACTTTTTGGTTTAAGATTTTTTAAAAAAGATTTTATTGAGACACAGAACATGGGAAAGCGAAACTTAGCTGATTGTAAATCATATGTATTATGGATAGAACAAAAAAGATTTAGTACTTTTGAGGATTAACGCACATCGAAAATTATTTAGTTTATTTTCATAACTGCTAGGAACATAAACTACACGATTTAAAAATGTGGCTATTAATAGCAAATATACAAAAGAAACTGAATTTTTTATTCATTTCAAAAGGTTGTAGTCAATTGTACGTAAATGAATTGTTTTTAACTAATTTTTATAAGATATCTTTTTTTCGGGTTATTTTATTAGATGTGCTTCAATGTATACAAACTATTTATACATTATTAAATACAGTATAGACAGCAATGAACATTTGAAAATCTAAAAATTAATTTACATACACAAAAGGAAGAAAAAGATAAAATGAGAATGAAAAGAAAATACTATACAAATAAAATGATATGTATGTGCAGTCCCGTTCAGTTTTGCAGCATAAACAGATTAATCTTACACGACTTATTTTATTTTCAGGAATTACCCGACAACTTCTCTTGTTCAAAGTGGCTTATGAAAACACAGGACGTTGCATCAAATTCATTATATGAACATAAAGACTTTATCATAGTGCAACTTCATCTTTATTTTTGCATTTATTGATATTTGTTGATATTGATAATAAATTTATTGCCTTCATTATTGCCTTTATTATATCCTTTATTATGTTTAACTTTGTATGTTCCTATGATTCAATCAAACAATAGACGAATTATGCATTGTTAGAAATACAAGAAACTTATAGTAATTTTGTTCATACATACATACATACATATATATATATATATATATATATATATATATATATATATATATATATATATATACACACACACACACACACACACACAGTCCATACGTGGTAAATCTGAAAAGATATTTGTGAATGTAAAAAACAAATCTGATGAAATTCCAAAGAAATAGCGGGCCCATCGCACACGTAATATGAATCAATATATGGGCATGCGCAGTTGATCTGCGACAACTTTGCCAATTTTATTCCATACTCGATCATATTGATTTAAGTGAATGAATATATCTGTAATTTCAAATATAATATATATTGGACATTATAGAATATTGTGTTCAGTCTAATATAATTTTTAAAACTTTAAATCTTGTTATAACGCCTCATTTGATTGGATGAATATAATTATTCAAATCGTCTCTATTAGCATAACTTGCCAACGTCACATGGAACATATATAAATATAATTTATATGAACCAACGCCATTTTTATTTAGTTTTAATGAATCATACTTTCTGGACTCGATGATAGAGAGTTATATTACAAGGAATGAATTTTGTGTTCACCTATGTTATAGTAGTATAAGATAACCTGGGCCAGTTTACGCTATTCATTAATCCGCTATGCGGTAAATAGAGCACAAACGTCCACAGAACTATATGCACATGTAGGTAAACATTTAATTATTTCCGTAATTGATCATGCACTCGACTGTAATGCATAAATTGTTAAAGATAAAAAAACAGCAAAAGAAATGGGTAAGAAAAGTTACTTTGAGTTATATACGAAAATATGCTTGTACTTTAAAACTACCAGTACATATTCAATAGATTTCATCAAAACAATATCGAAAATAAAGATAATATAGAAAATACTAATTGATAGCAAGGTTACTTACATATCGACAGAGAGAAGGTTACAAAAGGCAAAATACGTTATTAAAACTATTTTCACATTTATTTTAAGGTAACAAACACTCAAATGAAGTTTATTTTGAACTTTAACCAATGTTTATTTATAGCTTTTAAAAGCAATCATTGTACTTTGAATATAATTACATGTTATTTTCAGGCGTAGTTCTCATATTTTGACAATAGGAAATGAATAATTATAGAATTGATATACATTGTATTGTTGCTTTAAAAAAATAACTATAACAATGAAATCATTGTAAGTCAGCACAAACATGTTGACATTTTGAAGAGAGTGTAGAATTAATAATCTTCCTTCATAAAAATATATTTACATCAGTAATCTATGATAGATCCAAAAGGTCACATAGAGCTCAGGCAATCATGATGTTAAACGAACAGTTCAAAGACTCACCGTGCCTCAGGATCAGAAATCAGTCTTAGACTAATGCCGGATAGAGAAATTGTAAAATAATTTAATTATTAACATTATTTACATTTCGTGGTGAAAATATCAAGTGCAAGTATATGGTAAATAAACATTCATTGATGATTGAACAAAGGTTCAATGACTCATTATTACACCGTTTCATTTTCTTTAAAAAACTATTACTTTGTCTTGAATAAAAGAAAAGACAACAACAAAACACAAAAGCCAGAATTAAACTCAAACTCTAATTTCACACGGACACGTAATCCTTTCTTCAAACCTTAACACAAAGAACTCGCTAACAGTAAATCAAAAACATCAAACATGAAAGGCTTATTGGCAAATTGAAAGGATAATTAAGTTGGTCAATTTAACATTGAAAAACCCCTTTATCAGTGAAAAGAATTAGTAAATGAAAAATGAATAAAATAAAATCCACCCCCTCCTCCAAAAAAAAAAAATCCACCAAACCAATGATTAATTAATAGATTAATAAAGGGAGCATACAACTTCAAGGTGTTGTGAAATGAATTTGTTAAGATGATTTTATTTTCAAGAAAGAAGATATTATTTTAAATTCAATAAATATTGGTAATAATTAATCTAATAAAAGATAATATTTCTGTTACAAATGTAATAATCATCATAATGGCCATAGTAAAAATAATGTAAGAATTAATTCTACAAAAATGTTTCTAAATATTATGTAATTTTTAATTAACTGTATGACTTAAGTACAATATGTTTATGTATAGTATGCATCTTTTTTTTCAATAACATCGATAAAATGCTCAAATTTTGAAGGAGTTACAATGTATATTCAAAGAAATCTGCAATTTACATCTTAACACTAAAATGTGTAATATATTAGCATATTTTATAGAACACTTGACAACGACGTTTTGCCAGAGGTTTAAACTAGAAAACACACCAAACACACGGTGTACTCGAACGTTGGCAATCTGTTAGAAAAACCAGCAACTTCTCAGCATAAGCAGTTGTAAGTCCATAGTTTTGCTGCGTTGCATGTAAACAATATTAATAAATGCAAAACAATTTACTCAAATCTCCAAACAAAACCCTTCTGTGTTCCAAGAATCGAAGTATCAAAACAATCAAGGAAGAAAATGGTAATATTTTTTTTTATTAAGCGCACAAATCTATCGAACGAGAAGTGTTGCTTAAGTAGCAACAACAACTGCAATTATAATTAATACAAATACACAGCCTATTAATTACTTATACAAAAAAAACTTTGCTTGACGAGTTTCGAGACAACTTATGTACAGATGAAACAACAAAATCATATCAAAGCAACGTAAAAAGAATAAAAGGCTAAACTTCAGTTGGGGTAGATTTTTTTTTATTGTAAGTTTTAAAAACAAAGAAAAATGACTTTATCTTCATGCGGTGAACTGTAATTTGGGGGTTTCTTTTATCTTGAGTGCTTTTTTCCTTTAACTCTACCCGCATCGTCTTTCGAATGTTCAAAAGGATTATTCAAAAACCTACAAATCAATTAAATACCGTTATAAGGTTTTTAGTTCTCCATTTATTACCTTTGAGATCAACTTCAATGTACAAAGTGCTAAATTTGCTTCTTTTATTTCAAATCAAAATTAATACCGCCAATGCAATGATAGGAAAATGCACCCCCTTTATGGATCACCAAATAATGAGAAACTGCTTTGTATCCAAACTTCTATGTCATTTCAGCTTGACAAATGGATTGAAAGGTTAAAAGAGCAGAAACGTATTGGGCTGGAGTGTCTCAAAGGAAGGAATCGTTCTGAGTTGGAACATGCACAGGTTCACTTAAAACAGGAGCAGGTTCTCAAGAACTGAGTTAAGTGGCATGTTCCCAGAGATTCGCCCCTCTACCCACTGAGGAAATAAGACAATATTGCTGTTGGGAGGTCTTCTGAGCTCTGGAAAGCATTTTCCTAGATGGTAATAACTTCAGTCCTGTTTGGTAATTCATTAATCAGTAAACAAACCAGGAATAAAAAATGGTTGATATTACTGGGGTTCAAACTTATCCAATATCTCAATTTAAGATACTGGTACGTTCATGAATGACATATATTATCAGCGTTCAAATCTATTTGGAAACAATTAATTTTCCTGAATAAATACATGTAGATCTTGGAAAAAAAGGATTTACTCTCAATAGGCTATCTATAGTTTCTTCAAAATATGTAGGTAGCTGATAACAAAATGGAAAATAAATATCTCCATATTTTCTTTAGAGCTGCACAAAAACGTTTGATAACTATTCTTTTATTTGGTATCCAAACCACTCAAATCGACCCTCGTTTATAATAAGAGCATAGATGCCTATTTTTACTACACACAATAAAAATTCCGCACATCGTTTAATGAACTGCGAATATTGTAATGTCAAAACGTTGTACAAATAGATACCTGGATTAATGCAGAAGTAAATGCAGAGTTTAATGTCTAACTACTGTCAGAGTGCATGCTAACGATACCAGTCCTATTTTGCACCCGTCAAAGGTGCATTTCTAAAAATTCATAAACTAGTATATCATATACTGTAGCTTCATTGCTGGGATTTAGTGTTCACCACGTAGAGGTTCACGATGACATAAGTTCGCTAGTTTATTGTTATGGTTTAAGAGGGCCATTTTTTAGACTATATTGTCTTCCTTAAGAAGAAGAGCTCTCTATAAATATATAGGAAAAGGTTCAAATGTTCTTAAATAATGTTCAGAAAATGCTGTGTGAATTTTTAATAAAGAAATCTTTGAGTATCTTACATGGATACATTCTGACAAGGAGTTTTCCTAAAGGAGAGTTGAACCGTTTACCGGGTCTAAAAATAAAGTTATTTCATTTATTGGTTTAATTATAAAGACAAACCACTAGTTTGCAGTTTACAATGTCCTACAAACGACATTCGTGACAAATTGCAAGATGTTGGAGTCAACATCTAAATGCACAATCAGTAACTTCAAGTGAATCAAGATCAAAGATTTGTCTTATTTACGAAAATTATTTTCTGGAAATAAACAATTATGTTGGAATTTTGAGAATTGTTATTCTCAAATAGATGGTTTTTGTGCTCTGGATTTTTTTTTAAATCCTTTGGTTGATTACTGACTGTACGTAACCTCAAATTGTTATCATCACTCAAAGATTATCTGTTTCCGTTCATAATAAAAGAGAAAGCCGATTCTGTCTTCATCTTGTGTTCAGAGCGTGGGAACTGACAACACTACTTGTATCTTCACAGTAGACATGCCTGCCGGATTGTGGAGAGCTCGGAATTTATATGGCCGTCGACAGACTATTGAAAGTCCGAGTGTTTGCAAGCGAATTGTATCATTTGTGACGTAGTTTTAATTGTCGGCCAAGTGCCCGGATGCCAAGACCGTGAACCCGTGCTATGGAATGCTAACATCGCTTTCTATGGGGAAGCGGGTAAGATTTAAAAGGACAAGAGAATTTTATAAATTAATGGACACTTGAGAACGATTTACATCGTCACCAATTGTCTTTGGAGTTGATTGTGGTCGATGCAGGACAAGCACCGGACGCTAATCTAGCTGACGGCTAGGTGGCGACAGAAGTCATGGATCGTGAGCGGTTCACAGCCATCTCGGACTACTTTGGCCCGACGGAGGTCAATTTTATCTATACCGCGATATGGAAATGATAATGCATTACAAAGCTTTTCCATATCGATATCGGGCCCTGATGTTCCACCCATCCCTTGATTGGAAGAAATGTTATAGATCACGCAATGCAACTAGTTTAGTCATTCCATTTGTTTATGCTTTTAGAAATTGGTATGATACAACTACCTATTCAATTTGTTTAATAATAATTTATATAGTTTTTTTGAACCATTTGTAAGCGTTCCAATTAACATTTAGACAGTGTAATGTCAATATATATGCGTTAAAAGCTTACAGCAAAAGATATAGGAATAAAACAATTTGTTAGTAAACATCACAAATGAATTATGATTCATAACTTTATATGCTAAATAAAAGTTAAATATTGTTTTAATATTTGAATATTTTAAAATATAAAATTGACGGATTTATAAATGGTATTTAGAAATTATTGGCTGACCAAAAGAATGTATATTTTGTTCAAAAGAAAGTTCAAGTGATGCAGTACAGTAATTGTGTTTAAGAAAATGGAATTGATTTCCTATCAAACCTGTTTAATCGTCGAGCCGTCTGGAATTCGCTCAAGAAAAACTCTCTCAGAAGAGTTGTAAACCCTTACATGTACTTGTGTTAAGAACACAGAGATTTCTACATTTAACTGTCTAAGGTTAAGAGGTTTTGATAGGTCTAGAGCTTTGGCTGAGAATTTTAGACCTCTTCGCGATGGAAGGTTTAATTGTGGTATTTAGAATGGCGACCTTTCCTGTACATTCTGTCAATTTTTGACGATATGTAAATTTTCTGTAAGATCTTTGGAATTTTGGAATATTTTGTTTGAATCAGAAAGTCGATGTTAGATAGGAAAAGGGTCATTTACTGGGAACTGGTTTAAGGACTGTATGACTAATGAGTAAACCAATAATATATTTTTGAAAAGATTTTTTTATAACGACAACAAAGACATCTTCAGTTGAATGCATGCGTGTTGTAAAACAGTGATGTTTTATATTGATCTGTTCAAACGTTCTTGTCATTATAAAAGTATTCTTGAAAATGCTGCACGGCTTTTCACATCTGGGATGCAAATTCAGCTAGTTAAAGTTTCATCGCCATTCTTTGATTAAGTGTTACATTTAAAAATTTCTGTATTAAAATAAATTTGTAAATGTATTATTTAAAAAAAAAATAATAAAGAAAAAAAATAGATAAAACTATCAAAAAAGGCAAAGAAATAGACGGAAGAATTAGTAGATAAATAGAAAAAAATGCATATAACTAATAGATAAAAATAAATTTAGAAATAAAAGATTATGCCCCCTTAAAAATATTGTCAACAAAACAAGACAACGTATCTACAGAATACATAAAGAAGCATCTCACAGTGAAATCAGATTTTTGAATTTTAAGTTGCATTGTGTATGAAAAAAATGCCAATAACAAACCGTCAACCTTCTCAAAAATCCATAAAACGAAATATAAATTCAAAGCAGGGCAACACGGACCTCCAAAAAGATCGAGGTAGGATCAGGTGCCTAGGAGGAGTGAGCATCCTCTGCTGACCGGTCGCACCCGCAGTGTGCTCCTTGTCACAATTGGGCATGTCATAATCGAGGTAAATGTCAAAATCGGGAAAATGTCATAATAGGGAAAAAAAACGAAACGTTGATGATTTGGTTTGTTTGTGATGGTCAAAATACAAACCTTGAGCAAACACGGACCTAATTCAAGAAAGGTAAAATCATATTTCAAACACAAGTACTTTCAGATTTATATACATTCTTCTAAATTTTCTAATATTAAAAAAATAAAAATACATTATAACCCAATTTAGCTATGTACTTTTGCTACAATAGAATTGCATGCATAAAGATTGAACTACTTCATGAAAAATCATGTTAATTCTCATGTCTAATAAAAAAAAAATCATAGTTTGTTTGAAGTGAACAAATAAAGAATTTAATGCTATGTACCCATCATAATCTTGTAAACATTTGTTTTGTTCTAAAACGACATACAGAAAGCTTTATACATTTTTAACAACTAAATAGTAATCTTTGAGTGGGTTTTTTCTCTTTCTCTTAAATAAATAAAATGCATATATTATACATTGTTTAATATTAAGTAACATTTACAAATTATTTACTAGTCAAGATCTAAATCAGAAGAGACAATTCTCGATATGTTTGCAAAATATTAATTTTTTCAACATTAGATGATTATTTTGTACTTTAACAATCAAATAAAACAAGTGGACGATCCAAATAGTAGTATTTTGTATTTTCTTTTCTCAGAGTGCATTCAAATTTAATATAAAATTGTTTCCTTATGTGCAAAAAGTACTAAAGTGCTAATTAATGTAATTTTTTGATGATAATATCATATATCACAGTATCCTACCTTTTTAATGCAAATCATAAACACATAATTTAATTTTACATACTGGTATACTTATTGTATAATACATATGGTATATTGGATTACAATGGGTTGATTATAAAGTAGAATCATCAACCGAATATAGAAACGAATACGTTGCATGTTCTACAGCATTTGTTTGTTCTTTAAATAATAACAATTTTTTTTTTTATATAATCTGAGTATGTGAATAAATGGAAGGCCCTGTGTTGTAATATTTCATTACAATTCCAACAAATTACATCATCTCATTGCATTATACTTTTATAACATACTCAGTTTATCATATTTGATACAAATGACAGTCAAGCCTTTTCAAAGTTTGTTTTTATAGTTTTTTGTATCTTTACTTAAACAGTGGCCTAGTTATACATCTTCTTTTCGTTTGTACACATTTTTCGAAATTTCTACATCATTGTACCTATTTATTTCATTTTTAAGAATAATACATTATATTTACATTCTACTGTGTTTTCCATTAAATTCTGTGATCTTTAAATGCCTCTAAATGCAACAACCTAATCACTGCGTATGAATTTACATGTAATTTACATAAGTAGTTCCCAAACAATGATTTCTATGTTATCGGTTAAAAAATATATTTCATTCAAGTTGATAAAACACCGTGTTCTACATTTATGCATTAATAAAATTGATTTTATTGTTAAAAGTAAAATTTCAACAATAAGTTTTCATGGATTATATTTTCATGCTCATCTCAATAGTCTATGTAAGTTTTCATGGATTATATTTTCATGCTCATCTCAATAGTCTATGTGATAATCATTTTAAACCGGTTCTAGAAAACAGCTGTTCTTGCTGTTACTAATTTACTCCCTCCGTGATCTGCAATTTATACCGATTTATTTCAATAAAATAATTGATTTCATCAATAAAGAAATGTAAATATAAGCATTAAATGATTTATTTTTGACGTCGTCGTATTAATAAATGCCGTCAGTTGAGCAGAAAAATTATCATAACGCGCTAATGTATAGTAATCCAACGAGAAAAATATGATTTTGAATCATATATTTTTTTTAGATATCTAGAAATAAAAAAAAGAAAATAATTAAAAAACAATCGAAAATTTCTGCATTAGAAATGACTTTCGTTGTTCAAAGAATTATCCATCTGAAGAAGTCTGTTTTGAATAGAACATTTATGATTGCAGTATTAATATGTTCTTTAGTCATCCTTTAATTAAAGGAAATTGATAATAAAAAAAGTTAACAAAACACGAAAACATATTGAATTATGCAATAACAACAAAAAAATTACCCTTGCTTGATTAAATACGAAGATTGGAATAAGCATCTATTGTTTTATTTATGTCAAGAGTTAAAGAACTTTGACGTGACATTTGCATTTGTTTAATGAGAAATAAGTTTGACTTTCTTTTCGAAGGACTTTCAATTTTGACTTTTCCTTTTTTCTTCTCCTTGCTTTAGTATAAACTCAAAACGTTAGTTTTGATCAACAAAAGATGTTTTGCTAAAACTCAACACCTCTAAAATATACTAAGCTGCATGTACCTTTGTAAAGCAGCTTAGCTAATTTTCAAGAGATTTAAGTTGTCATGCCGAGTACACCAAAGGGCGGGGGGAAGAAGTCGGGTGCTCTGCAGTAAGCGAAGGCCCCAGACAAACACATCAAAACCTACTTTCCGTAATGGAAGCGTAATGGCTATGTTTATATTCCGTGTTTGGGACAAAATTGATCCTCGGCGCCTCATATATAAATATGCAATGTGATTCATGCCTTAGGGGTTACCCAATACGAGATTCCAAATTCAGATAAAGGAAACCGTTCCCCGGGTGCAAATGTGTACTTCTAAGAGACCTAGAAATAATGATATTTTAATTTTAGGAAGATTGTTTCTACTTCACTTAGCGGTAGGGAACTTAGCCAATCATTTTATAAGCATGCTTAATATTAACGTTTGTATTTTAAAAGATTTTGCAAAAGACATAATGTAATAAAATTGTAATAAAACAAATTTTTGCATAATTGACTTTTGTTGGTTTCGTTACACGTGTTTACAAATAAGAAACGTAGAATAAATGGTGTATTACTCTGTATTGCACTCTTTGTTTTCACATACAAAACAAAATAATTATTTAGCATAATCGAACATGACATTTTTAGGAAATATTGTTTTGTTCATAATGTGTTGCAACCAAAGGAACCAAAAAAAAAAAAAAAAAACCCATGAAAACATGCACGTACAATGCACATCAAATGGGATGATAGATTTGCATTATAAAATGATATAATCTGGGCATTTCATGGTTATATAAAAGCAAATTCATTTAGCCTGATTCTTATTTGTGGTTTTCAATTGCTTAGAACATTGTTTAAAACACGTTATTGATAACAAATAAGTATAAGGATTGTGGACTGACATTTCAAAAGATCTGTTGTAACCTCTTTTTTTTTTTTTTAGATTAAATCGTCATATTATAACCCAATTAATAGCTTATTTTAGAATAAATGAAATTTATATCATATGTAAAAAAATTGTATCCTGATCAGAAAATAACAGATATATGAAATATTTAATACAAAACGAATTAAAATAAGAAGATCTACTTTATTTTCATACGAAAAATATGCCAAACGTGTTTTATTTTATCATTTTAATTTTCAGCTCTATATTTAATAACAATTAACAAAGATTAAAAATAATTTTAAAAATGGCAGTTTCTTTAAAATACCTTTTTATGTACTGTATACGGCAGGTTTTGTTTCTCTGAACACAAAACTATATATTACACGATAAATGTTTCACAAAATAGTCCCTTTTATACAGAGGGTACACCAACATCAGGACATTTTTCATTATAAAAATAAACAACACTTTTGTATTCTTGCGTTCATGGGCAAGAAATATTACATTAAATATAAATACATAGCATATTTAATATCCTACTGTAATTTAACCTTAAGTCAAATTATTACCAATTATTACCAATTATAGTACTCTATTCACTGATCTTGTATCTAACTAACCCCGCCAAATTGCTTATTTTATTTATGAATGAAACAATTTAAGACGCAAACATTTGACAAAACCATCTTACTCTTAAAACATGTAAATTTTATTTATTTTGTAAAAGTTTTGAATTGACTTATAGGTCTGCGGGCCGGAAATGATATTATATTTGTAAAAGGAATGTTGTAATAATTATGTAATAAACATGTTACTTTAATAAACTATTTACTTACTTACTTACTTGCTGTTATCATTTACAATTAAAAGGCAGTTCATTTAAACTCAATATAAGATGTGTTTTCAAAGTAGTTATAAAATTAAATGAAATTATAAATTAAATCGTTAATGAAAAAATCATTTCTTGCTTAAACCTTTCTTAAATTCCATTTCTATTTTTTTAATATATATATTCTGTTTATGCCAAATGAAAACATTGCTATACAAAGTAGGCGAACATGTTTTGTAAGATACTTTAAAATACATGGCTATCAAAATGTGTCAAAATGAGCTTGCAAAATAATCTCAGCTCGTGTTTTTATAATTAGATGACATGAGGTTTGTAACGAATTCATTTATATAATCTACCAACACCATCAATTAAGAATGAATCAGACAACTACATGTATAAACAAAACACAAAAACATCAAACTACTTCAATAAATAACATTGTAAAAGAAATCTGACCATGTATTCCCTTGCAACTTTGAATTGTAACCACTTTAATTTCGTTAAAAATCGTAATTTAATATTAGATGCTCTTATAATTGTTTTAAAGCTGGACAATTAAAAAGTGATTAGTTCATAAGGACTCAAAAACGTGGTCTCCCATATTGATACAGCAAATCAGTATTTTCTGTTGTTTTTGAGATAAAAGTGCGCACAAATATTGACGGATTGTGTAAAAACAATACCATGTCTGTCGATAGCATTGCGTATCGCCCTGGTTGAAGCTATTAAAACTGCAGTAGCTCAGATAAGGCTAATTGAAACGTGTTTGTATAATGGCTAATTTATCTCCTATTGGATAAAATACAGAAAACATCGGCTTAAGAAACATTACGCTCCGCCTCGGAGTCGATAAAAGTACAAAAACGTTGGCCAATAAATCCCATATTTATAAAACATACTCAAGTACGCTGCATTTTTTCTCCTGACCCAAGCTGAACTTATCCATGTGGAGATTTGTGATGAAGCTATCGTTTGTTTCTTAAAAAAAACAAACTTAAAAAATAGCTATAAGTACAACTTAATAGTTTATTTTCGTGCCTGAGTATTGTGAAATAGAATTTCTTCTACATTAGTTTATTTATATATCTAGGTTTTGATGATATTTTTTTTATGATTCATGATAAAAATAAGGAGTTTATCAGATACTGTTAAATTAGAAATTTTGGAAATCAGCTTTCATATTCTATTATTTATTAATCAATTATCTGCATTGTAGGGTGGTTGTTCTGGGCATGCGCATATAAACATATATTGTAATTAATAAGATCATTTCTTTAAATAGAGGTCCACGATTTTGGTTGCAATCTATTTCAATTTTACGAATGATTTAATGTTAGCAATGGTTTCCGGATGAAGAACGTGCAACACTTACTGGACAATACATTCATTCATTCATCCTCTTCATGCATTTCTGCACATAAGGCGGCGACAAGGTCTCTCCATCCACTCCTGTTGTTGCCGATCCTGGTGATGTTATTCTAGTTGTATCCGTATCCCGTACTCATGATAACATATATAAAGCACTATGATTTGGTTGACAACCGATCAAAGTTCCAAAAGATGCTTTCAAATATTTTGAGTTTCAAATAATTAAATAAATAAGAAAATTAAAAATTTTTACATTGAAATGATACCAATTTCTAATATTAAAATCAACACAGTTCAAATGAAATCCCGCAATCTATCCATGAAGACTTGTTTTTAAGTAAAACAAAAGAAAGCAATTCAACTGAAGAGGAAAATAAGTTCTTCCTTAAAAACGAACTAACATCAGGAAGCTATAAGTGTTTTTATCGTTCATCGTAATGATCTTTGCTAACTTTCAGTCTAAAATTTAAAAATTATTATAGTTACATGTATGACCAATTACATGTATGTCATATAATGATTTTTTTTAAATTTGGATTGAAAATCAGTAAAAGACAGTACTTATTTTTTCTTTTACTCATAAATCATATCTTCTTGTTGTGATCATAAATTAACGTATTCATTGCCGACCGTAATCAACTTGGGATCCGTCACCATGTCACTGGGAACATTCTTCCATCGTCTGCTCCTTATCTAGGTCATTACGTGGACAGTTTAATCAGGTAAGCCTGGTATCTTGCTGACATTATTTCAACTTAGAAGTGACAGCAAGATGGCTGATTACCTCCGAAATAAATTGTATAAAAGTAAATGAGAACTAAGTGCGATTCGTTGTGAAGGAAAAATTTTAGCATTTTTTTTTATCGGTAAAAGCTGCTTTGATTCTGTGATATATGCAAAAGAAATCATTACATGTACGTGCATGATATAATAAAACTTTAATGTATAAAACAAACAAGATAATTAGGTTTAATGCAACAGGTTTTTTATAACTCCTCCATCAGATGTTACTTACACTAAACATATATGCTACTTCTTTTAATGTTTGCAAACTAATAAACCAGTTTTCGGTAAGAAGTTTATCTAAATTATAAAAATACATGTTCTTTCAAGTTGAATATCATTAGAGAAAATATCAAAATGATAGATTACACTGTTATTCTTACAATAAAATATACGCACAAGCACCTACAGAATTTTCTATATTAGTTTTGTATTTAAAAATTTAAATAACAGTCAATAATAGGAAAATTAATATTCAGAGATAGTCGAATTGTAAGTTTAGAATTCTTTGAAATGGTTAATAAATAATCATGACATGGACATTAAAATAAAATAATATAATCATTATTCCGTTATACATAATGTTTCAATGTATGTCAAAAAATGCAAATTGAATCTACTTTAATCAACAATCATAAACTATTATATCCTTACTTGTATACATGCATTAATGATACAAGCAACCTGAATTATCTAAAAAAATATTTTAAGTATCAGGTTTTTTATTTAACTTTATAGAAATGAAGCCTTGACTAGATATCCAATATTACTTGTACATGTTAGTACCAAAGGCAATCTGTTTGCCCATCAATATTTTTTTCATTTTAACGCCAACAATTAATCGGGACAATGGCTATAAATAGATGCATTTTTAATCATATCTGATAATTTTTACTATATCTATTAAATCTAAATTTCTTTCATTTTTAAAAGATTACCATTCTTAAGAATCATTGTCTTGTTTTTATATTTCTAACTAATGACCAGAATTGTTAAAGTCCTTTGCTGTACTTTTCATTATAAATAGACTGTGTATCTGTTTCATCATTTAAGTATCTATGGCAATAGGAAGAGAATCAAGGCATGTCAATACTAACATATCTGCCTTATGAACTTAGGCGTAATGTGACAGTTTGGTAAACATAGATATCATTTTAAAATTAGACACATATTAGTATTAAACCACGTAAAGTCCTCCCAAATCATCTTATCTTGTATTCTTAGCAGGAAAGATACAGTTTTCCCTAGTTAGTAATATCTGCTATCTTTCATTTCACCCCTTGTGGAGACATATTTGGGGTGAGACAGAGAGAACCGTTAAGTACTATCATATTATGTTGTAGATTTGTTTACATGTAAACAAACCATGTCACATTCTAGATACCGATTTTAGATTCTCCTCTTTAGATAATTTCAATACATTTCGAAAGTCTCCGTACTTCAGTACAAGAAGAATCCTCATGTATTCAACAACATAACAAAAATGCAGTTTATATAATCATATTCATGTTTTCATTTCAGTTTGTCATTGAACAGAAGAAAATCGAGAGAATAAAAAGAACAAATAGCTTAAATAAGAAATTTTCAAATAAAGGTTTAAACAATTGGGATTTTTTAAAAAGTTTGATGTTCTCTCCGTGGTAAGTAATTCATTCCATAAAAGCTGATCAACAGAAAATGTATGAAAAAAAATATCAAAGACTGTTGAATTTGCAAAAAATAAAGACCTTTTAATGCGTGAAAACAACATTACAGTTTTAAAGGTTAACCACCGAGTTTACCCTAAACAATTCCGCCTTCGTTTTGGTATTTACTTGTTTGTAGAGTCCATGTATATTAGGTGACTTCATAATTTTCTCACGGGGCAGTCAGTAACCATGGCACGCGGAATCTCGCGCTCTTCGATTGGTACAAATTCCTGTGTGGTCTGTCTGCCTCCAATGTAGCCACCGTCCATCGTCTCCAGCGACTGAGGTTTATCTGGTTAGTACTTGATCTGCTTCTTAATGTTAAGATTATCAAATTTTTTTCAGTTGTATGA